>JAVSBS010020655.1:0-27838 GCA_033124195.1 Coracias cyanogaster | reverse complement strand
TGCAAGAGCCTTTTTGACTGAACATGCCTAGCTGTGTGGGCTTCCCAACAAATATCAGGGTGATTGAAGTCACCCACAAGTACCAAGGAGTGTGTTCTAGAGGCTACCTCCAGTTGTCTGCAGAAGGCCTCATCAACATCTTTTTCTTGGTTTGGTGGTCTGTAGTAGATGCCCACAACAGTTTCATCCCCCTTTGCACGTCTCTTAATTCTTACACACAAACTTTCAACCTGCTCTACCTTCCCTCCTGGATAGAACTCAAAACATTTCAGTTGCTCTCACACATAAAGAGCAACAGCACGGCCTCACCTTGTTGGTCTGTCTTTCCTAAATAGTACATAGCCATCCATGATAACATTCCAGTCGTGGGAGCTGTCCCACCACGTTTCAGTGATCACAACCATATCATAGTCATGCAATCTAAGGCAGATCTCCAACTCCTCCTTCTTATTTTCCATACTCCGTGCACTGGTATATAAGCATTACTGTGACAGAGTTAAGGCACCTTACTATCTGACCATTCCTGGCCACTTCCATGGTTACTAACTTATTAGTGAGCCTTATGTTATTATTGTCCCATATATCACCATTATCCACCTCTAGTAGGACAGTAGTCTGAAGGCTGTCCTTAGGCTTGTCTCTAGTGTGCCTGGTTTTCTGCCCTTCTTCCTTGAAGCCTAGTTTAAAACCCTTTCAACAAGCCCTGTCAACTCCTGGGAGAGGATCCTTTTTCCCCTTTGAGACAGATGTACTCCATCTGTTGCCAGCAGACCAGGTGCCATAAAAACTTCCCCATGATCAAAGAACCCAAAATTCCAACAGCGACACCAGTCTCTCAGCCATGTGTTAATCAGGTCTGTTTTCCACCCTCTTTCAGTGTTTTTCCCTACCACTTGAGGTATTGATGAAAACACCACCTGCACATCCGAACCTTCAACTAGTTGTCCCATTGCCTTGAAGTCCCTTTTGATTGCCTTTAGACTTCTCTCTACAACCTCATCATAACAAACCTGGATATCTAACAAAGGATAATAATCAGAGGGCTGCACCAGAGAAGCGAGTTTCCTTTTAACATCTCTAACCTGAGCCTCAGGGAGGCAGTAGAATTCCCCATGGGAATGACATAGCTAGTGGAATAAACTCAGCAGGTTTGCAGGTGACACCAAGCTGAGTGGTGCAGTTGATATATTAAAGGGATGCCATCCAGATGCCTTGTCAGCCTTGAGGAGTGGTCCCATGTGCATATCATCAAGTTCGACAAACCCAAGTCCAAGGTCCTGCACCCGGATCAGAGAAATCCCTAGTATCAATACAGGCTGGGGGATCATGGGATTGAGAGCAGTCCTGTGGAGAAGTCCTTGGGGATGCTGGTAGATGAAAAACTGGACATCAGTCAGCAATGCGGGCAACAGTTTTAAACTGAAAGAGGTTAGCTTTAGATTAAACATCACAAGGAAGAAATTTATATTGATATGGGTAGTGAAACACTGGAATAGGTTGCCCAGAAAATTAGTGGGTGCCTCATCACTAGAAGTCTTTAAGAATGGATGGGGCTTTGAACAAACTGATCTAGAGGAGGTTGTTCCTGTCCATGGTGGGGGAGTTGGGCTAGATGATATTAAGTCCCTTCCAACCCAAACCATTCTGTGATTTGACATCTTAATTTTAAGATAAATTCTGTCCTCCAAAGCCTTATTTATCACAGAATAATTTCTTTCCATCCAATACACTTGAAGACAAGAGCAACTGGTTCAGCTGAAGAGATATACATTAGACAAATTCTGTTTGGTTTGTTATAAAGTCATTATATGCCTCTATTTTCTGAATGGTTCATTAGAGTTTGCAGGTTTTGCCTCAATGTGTTAAAAACGGTCTTATAGCATATACATGTATGCACAAACAAAATGGGTATGATTTTTTCAATTTTAAGAATCCAGCATATACAATGTAATCTAATTAAATGCACAAGAGATACAATTAGATTAAAACAAATCTGTTCTGAAGTTTTCTGTCCTTTGATTGACCTGAAAATATACATTTAACCTTTCTCCACACAACAAAGTCAAACACTCATAACCATTAATTGTGTGCTTTGAAACCTTAATGAAGGTAAGAAGAAATATCACACTTACATTACATGAGTAATATGTTATTTTACTAGGGAGTGAAACAGGAAAAAAAAATCGTCCTTCTATTCAAAACCACAGAAATTATTTGGCTAATGCTTTGCAAAAATTGCAAATACACATAAATAAAAGGCCTGAAAAATTTCACCAAAAGGACAAATGCAGGGAAAAGTTGAGTATAATGAAGTCATATCTTCCAAAGCACTATAAAGCATCACTTGCTAAAATGCCTTCAATTTTGAAGTTTGAGTATGTCTTTTGTTTGACTTTTCTAGTGGTATGGTGGAGTGGAAATGATCTAGGCCAAGTTTAATGTACTACATTAGATCAATGTATTAACTACAGAGCATATGTCACTGATAACATTGGTAGTCTCAGTACAGAGCCTTTGCGTTAAAAGGGTGGGTGGAAAGACTGCTGCAAGGCATCAAACTATTAATATGATCTTATTTCCATAAGCTTGTCTTCAAATGTACACAGTCATTATTATATAATTTTGTTGAATAATGCTCTAAGTAAGAAAGACTAGGCAATAATATGATAGTTTTACCCAGGAGCCTACAATGAAACAAAGTGGTGTGTATTTGTTCCTGAATTTCTCATGCCTTATGACGAATAGCTGCAATTATAGGAAAGAACAATATTAGTTTTACAGTTATTGTTATTATCTTAAAGCACTAAGAATAAAATCCCATATTTCACTAGATAGTCCAATCACCGCCAAAATATGTGACAGGGGAACACTTTATAATCTGTGTTTTTCACACTGACTGCACAACTAGAAATTGGCAGAGCCAAGTCATTTATATTTCCTTATTACCAGCTTGCAGAAGGCTTTGAGAATATGGGGCTAGTGATGGATATTTATATAGCACATATTTTATTCTCTTTTACTGTAGTAAGTATACTTCAGATTAGTTCCACTGCAGTTTATTAAAGTAGCAGAAAGAGATTAGCAACAGGAGAACAAGAAACACAACTTGCTTACTCTTGTTCTGTGGAAGGAACCATATTTATATAGAAATGGAGACTATTTAAGCAGAATCAGAGTTCCTTCTTTTATAAATATAGATCATATTGTGATGTGTAATTCATTTAAACTGATGCAAAATCTACTTAAATACAAGAAAATTATTTAATTGCAATATTTCTATTGCAAATTGTATTTCCCCTTATAATATTACACAAATATTTTTATCAAAGGGTAAAATGTACCTGAATGGAGAAAGCCCAGTTATGTCAGTGGATTGAAGTGAGCATACTGTGAAAATACTTAGAAAATTCTTCCAACATGATGAACTACACTCAAAGTAAACAGATTTAACTAAATTGAAATCAGAATATTTTGTTTGTACACCTCTGTGTTGTTTTTCAGGCTAGTTGATCTATAATAATGATATTCAATTAATACTTTACTTCTAGATTCAAAGTTTAAAAAAACCTAGCTACTTACAGACATATTCTTATGTGCAAAGGTTGCTAGAGTAAAAATTCAGGGTAATTCAAGGTCTGTAGCACCTCTGGCAGTATGTAGGATGCAGCAGTCTTGGGGCTACCTCATTCCAACAGTTAAGATTTTGGGGAAAAAAAAAAAAATCATTGGTTGGCATTGCAACATATTCATTGGCTCTGGAAATAAACATGGATTTTGTGGAATATGCGCCCTTGCAGCAAAGAAGGCCAGCAGCCTTGTCTGGACTGCATTAAAATTTTCAGCAAGTCAAGGGAAGTTGTTCTTCCCCTCTGACATGGTGAGACATATCTGGAGGTCTGGGTCTACTCCTGGAATTTCCAGTATAAGGGAGACATGGATATCCTGGAACAATATTGTGCTGATTCAGACATCATCATTTTATGCTGCCATCTGTTGCCTGATCCCACAGGCCAACACTGAACTCAGCAACATACCCTCAGAAGTCTTCATTCAGACAATCCTGCCATAGGTTCCTGTGGGCCCAGCTCCTCTGCTGCCCACTGCGATGCTAACATCTCCTGCTGGGCATAACAGACAGAGATGGCTCCCTCAGTGGCCCTTCACATGGAAGAATACCACCAAGAGGGCTCAGCAAGGTGTGACCAGCCTCAACAGAAGCCATACCTAACAGGAATCTCCTCTGACTGATTGGCTCCTGATTAATATAATCCTGGCCTTTCCCACTACCCCAACCATGACCACCTGGGTGAGTGCAGAGCCACAGGTGGGCCAGGTTCTGCCTCTGAAACATGACACCAATAGGAAAATCAATTTGGGGCCCACAGCTCAGGCCCTAGCACTTCAAGCAAGTCCAGCAAAAGGCCATGAAGATGAATAAGGACTTGGAGATATTAAGGAATTTCTGTCCTTGGAGATATTAAGAACCTTACTGAACATTGTCATGGGTGACCTGTTCTCACTGACCCTGCCTTGAGCAAGGCAGTTGGAGTAGATGATCTCCAGAGACCTCTTCCCGCTGCAGTATTATGTGTGATTCTGTGATTGCTGTATTGACTTTAGCAGTGCCAATATAAGGAGGCTAAAACCTAAATGGCACAAGGCCCTATCTGGAGTATCTATTTGTAGTATTCGTGTTTGGTTTTAAAGCACTGCAAGTTGCCAGTGTTTTCACTATGACTTTCAATTTACAGTCCGTCAATGAGACCATCTAAGACAGAAATGAGAATTAGGTATCCTACTCTGCTGACAGGCAAAGGTAGTGAAGTGTCAAACAAACTTTTCTATCCTTAAAAATTTATTAAATGTATAATTAAATGTCTACCAAATTATTTTCCTGAAAATAAAAGCATCAACTTAGAAAAACTATATATATTTTGAACATGTTCATTTTAAATGTTATACATTCACAGATAGATTGCTAAGTTTTAAGAGATTGTTTCAGTCTCCAATTCTGTTTCCATATATTTGAACAAGTGGGAGCACTTGGAACATACTGCTTCAGAAAATTTAAGTTAATGTTATAAGAATGTTATATTTAGAAAGGTTTATAGCTGCTCTCAGATTATTCAGCATCTTCCTAATTTTAGCAGGTTGTGTCTGGAGAATGTAAATCCAGCATGCACTTCTTACGTCATTTGTGTTGGTTACCATTTGTTTACACATAGCCTAAACAACAAACTTGGTAGCAAGATGAAAAGGGTCTTTTCACTTTTTGTGAAAATAATTCTCTCACTGAAATACACACATTTGAGATAAAAATGAGCAGTCACAATAACTGTTTGGTTTCTTCTACAAAATTCACATTATGAGTAATAACTATTGTAAATAAATAGTAGTTTCAGTAATTATATTTTCTGATTTTGTTATTAAATTGATTACAGTGGTGTTGTTCAAATGGACTCCATGTTTTTCTACTCCATTGCTAAAAATGTTTGGCTAGAAACCTAGAGATGAGACATGCAGTGTCTAGAAATCAGTTATAGCTTTAAAGAGGGGAAGAAGTTTTTCAAACAAAAATATCTTCTTCATTTCCATCCCAAGTGTCTTTGTGGCCTGTGAAGTAGTCATGAGCTCATAATGACATATGCCTACAACCTGCCTACTCACAGCACATCTTGCTGAAACCTTGCTAAAGCATTGATTTTTTTCTTAAACTAATATATTGTGCAGTAAAAGAGATTCACAGGGTAATTTCCTGTTCTGTAAAGTAGCATTTAAACACAACACAAAAGATTCTTCAAATATTTTTTGCTACCTTCACCATTAGACAGAGGCTTCTGCCTTTTCTGAAATATATTCATGAAGCAAATATGAAAATTTTGCATTAATGTTTTTTCTTTTTTTTTGCCTCCTCCCTGTCTTGCATTTTTTCTTCAACTCATATCTTATGTGTAATAAAACCAAAAAAATTTAGTACATCTACTCCTGATATAACTGCTTCTTTTTCGTAATTGTTTTTAAATTAATTTTGAGGATATTAACATTCCTACTCCAGCATATTTTAGCAGTAGATACATTTCTTGTATTTTGACTTGGTGTAATCAGTTAAACTTGTCAGTTTACCCACTCTCATTTCTTATCTGTTTCTTATGATAAATTGCACTGTAAATCAATGTCACAAGCCACTTAGTGGACTTAGATAACATTAGGTCCTGCTTTTGTTTACTTATTTGCTTGTGTGGCTAATATTATTAAAAGTTTCAAAATACAAGTAGAGTTTAAAACAATGGAGTTGGCTCTTTTCTTTGTTTTTATTTTTAAAAAACCCCATAGTTTCATACCTGATCCCTGAAGAATGCTTTTCGGAATCATTAAGAGCAAATATGTGTTTACAACTAGCTCAAATCAATTGCTAATTAACTCCACAAGGCAGAAATGGATTTCTGTTTAGCACCGAGTTTGCGCTTTTCCTTTATTCTTGGCACTCACAGGTGTGAGGTTCAAACTACATTAGCATCTGCCCTGTACCTGCCTAATCCAAACCCCACTGAAAAAAGCACAAAATTAGTGGGAAAATTTGACATGAAAATCCTCATTAAAATCTTCACAAAAATCCTAAAATCTTAGAAATATTTAGGCTAGACAGGACTTCTTGAAATCTGATCTGACACCACTCTCAAATCAGGGGCAACTTTTGGATTTGGTCAGAGTGCCAAGGGTCCAGTATATTTTAGTATCTCTGCAATCCCTGCAGTGTACCTCGTCCAGTACTTCATCACCCTCATTGATTTTTTCCCCCCATTTTATCTGATTGGCTTATCCCTTCCTGCAAGTTGTGCCCAATATCTCTTCTTTTGTTGCATAATACAATCAAGAAGCTATCTCCATTTTCTTTAAAACTACACAACAGGTAATTGAAGAGAGCATTTAGAGTCTGCCTTTGCCTTTCTCAGGATGAACAAACTCAGGTCTCCTAATCTTCCTTGTATACTCCATAATGTGTAAAACTGTAGCCATGAAAATTAATATATGTATCACAACTTTTTTCTTGTTCTAATAATTAAAAACAAGACCAACACAGAACAATCTAATGTTGACTAGTTCATTATAACTCAGCTTAAATGTAGTTATTATGAGGGCAGCACAACGACTCCTACTAGAATTTTGTAGATGGTTGCTGCACACAACCTTACCATCATTTTTTATGCAAAGCTCTCATTACTTTCGGCAGGATTTCTGCAGGTGAGTATGATCAAAAGTCAATTAAAATGGTCAAATTTATTTAGATTATGTTTTTCTTGTCTTATTCTTTTTTTTTGGAATGAGTAAGATTCAAAGTATGTGTAATAAAAATAAATACAAGTTGAGGGGTTTTTATGGTGGTGATTTTTTGTTTTTAATTTTAATTAGAAAACAGCAATAACTGTTTGGATTCATGATAGCCAGAAAGAATGAAAATACATTGTGTAAAAATAATTGTCAGATACAGATAATGTACTTAATTAGCTATTTTATAAGTAAAAGACTTATTGTTTATATTCCTGGATACCTCTACTATTTGATTAGACATATATGTCTAAAAGAAACACCAGACTCTTGGCTTGTTTATGACGATTATTTTAAATATTTGTTTTGCTTTTAATACATTGTAGTAGTAAGTCACTCATATCTGATTTTTTTGCATTGCATAGAAATAGAATTTCAGTGCATTTTGTGAAGAAACATTTTTGTACACAGGGAGGCATAAAATGAACTTTTAAGAAAGGTAAATTTAGGGCTTGCTGACTTGGATTTATGTGTTGTAAAACCCTAAACACAATGATTCCAGTAGAAATATCAACTACAAAATTCTTTCTCAGAGGTTGAAGGAGAGATTAGTAAAACATAAGGAACAAAAAGTCAGAGTAGTTTCTTTGCATTAAATAAATGTATTACAAATTATCCCATTTCTAGCATTTAAAAATATTTTTCTTTTATAGCCTGTAGATGGCAGTCTTGTATCATTCATGAAATTATATACATGCACATTTACAATATCTAAGTATGTATGCTCACAAAAAGAAATACAAAATATTAGGAAGGTGAGAATGAGACGGAGATTGTCGGGTTTTTCATTTTATTTTCCACATCATGAGATGGTAATGATGTAAAGTACAAAGTATTTGTATATCTGATTTAAATCTTTCTGTGGTTCTGCATTTTGTGTATTTATGGAAACTAATTTCACTGTTGCAATGACAATAACACAAATAATTATCTTTAAAATATTGCTGATATCCACTAGAAAATAAGTGCCTCTGCAAGTGATGAGATACTGTCATGCTTCACTAGGCTGAATGAATGTAGACAATTTCAGAACTGGACATCATACTTAAGTAATGGGAAACTTTTCCTTAATGTGTATTTCTAAAATTATGGTGGCAATAAATCTTGCACTTAGGAATGTAAGAGTTCTAAATAATAAGCAAATTTTATTTGAATTGCTGTGGAGCACTCAGTTTTAATCTGAAACAGAGACATAAATTTTATATTTGTGCATCAGAAAAAAAGAACACACACACCCCCAACAAATCAGCCAACCAAAAATCCACCTCAGAAGGCTTCTAACAGCAATATCAGGAGAGCAGAACTACAGGGAAGTGTTTTCTCAGCTTACACAGTAGGCAACCGTAAAATACCTTCACATATCTTTGTATAAGTAAGTAGTTATGCCATGAATTGTGTGCTTCATGCATCTTAAAGCATGATAGAATAAAGGGTCTGTGGCAATTTGGAGAAATAAAAATAAAACACAAGACCCTTTAATGAGTTGTGTGACTTCTCTGTATGTGTCATGTCCTTTTCTCTTAATGGGCTTTTCTTTCTGCTTTTGAAAAATCTTTTTAAAGGTTACATTGCAGGGCTGCAATGTAAGAATCCTAAACATATACTCCTCCAAAATGTGGCTTTGTCTTAGTGCTTTCAAGCCTTTCTGGTTTACAGAACTCATTTATACTTTATTTTTTTGCATGAAATTGTTTCTGATTGATGCTGTAATGAAGTATTCTGCATGTGACCAGCTTGTCCACATTATGCTCTTTGCTGATGCATCACATCTGAAGCACTGCTTTTCATTGCCAAGATATAAAGTGGGTGGTAACAAGAGAATAAAAACTATTTTGCCTCAGCAAAACACAAACACTCCTGATATTCAGCCTCTGTTCCTTAGCCTTCTACTTGAAGAGGGCAGATCTTATTTTCACTTGTTCAAAATGTTGCCATGGAAATATATATTGGCCAATATAAATAACTTGTTAAAGGATTTATTAAATAAACCTTTTATATTGCTAACCCAGCCTCAACTTTTTGTTCCTGCTCCTTATCCTAAGCAGAAAGTATGCCTTAATTATAGAATCACTAGCCGTGGACTAGGTTCCATTACAGAATCATCTATAGATTTCCTTCCTCATCTTAAATGTTAATTTTAGTCAAATGATGCCAGTGTTTGGTTTGGCCCTCACTTGTTGCTCATTGTCATTTGTGTAGTCACTGCTTACAACATGAGGTACTCAAAAAGAGATTGCAAATGAAGTTGTGTAGTTTTGAAGGCTGGTTGGTGCTGTGCTGTGTCAAAGTTTGCCTGGCAGAATTTAGTTCAATTTTTCTGTGGAATCTAGACCCATAAATTTATCTTTCCAACTTGAGTGTCCTAGGATGTGCTGAGAATTATCAATACCTTAACATTGGAAGTGCTGTGTACCTCAAAACTTTAGTCAACAAATTTGGCTTGATTATGTTTTGAACTTGGACCAGCAGAAATGGAAAAGGATAAAAAATAGGGAATTGAGGCTATCATATTACAAATTTGGTAGTGTTTATGAACAGAAGATGAACTAAAGGCTGAATCTTAAAGCATGACTTGATGAGGAGAAATTTTGCACAGCATACAACATGAAAATTTATATTCTTGATTTAGAACAAATCTGAGAAAAACCAAACCAAAACCCAGAAAGGAGCTACTTAAGGGATAAGAAGGAAGTGATAGGAGCAGTAAACCTGCAGTCTTAGTCTCTGTATAGTTACTGAATTCTGGGGTTTCAAATATCAATATATCAAAATATATTTATTACTTTCCATTCACTGGTTATTACAGAAATTCCCCTTTCTGTCCCTTCAGTCCCCCAATATTTTTTGTAAATAATCAAAGTAGTATGAAATAAATATAGACTGAATTTAAAAATTCCTTATCATTAGAGAAAAAAAAACCAACTTGGATCTCAGCCAGTACAACATTTTGCTTGCTCAAGATATATATATATAAGGGAAAAAAGTGAGACCTTAAGCTATGTGAATGAGAGGAAGATCCAAGACTTTCCCTTGTGCTTAATCTAAAACATGCAGCTTGTATCAAGTGGTATTTCATGTCTCAGATTTCATTCTGAGATCTCAGACTTAATTCTTTTCCAATGTCTTTTCCACGAGAAAGTACATGCAATTAGAGATGCTATAATTGAGAACTAAATCAATCTCAATTGCTCATAGAAGCAGTAGCATATTTCTTCCCGTCAGTCCTCAAATACTGAAATCTGCATTTGGCATTTAAAGTAATTCCTTGCTACAGCAAAGTTAACACTCAAATGTATGTGCTTTGTATGTGCAGTTATGCACTTAATATGGTATATTCACTTCTATATTGGGAAAATTCTGTCATGAGTGCAATCTTGTCTGTATCCAAAAAGAAAGCTCTGATTTTTCCAGTTGTAGTGGTTTGATTTGGTTTTCCCCACAGGAGTTTCCACCATAATGCTTTTAATTTTCACTCAATACTAATAGATACAATCAATACTTTTAGTGATTATTCTTAATTTTACTGTTTATAGATGTAATAATCAAGTTAATACACCAAAGAATACACAATTCATAATGCCAGAGTATGAGCCAAGTGTTTTACTTGATACCATACTGCCTTTTATACCCCTTTAAATATTTTTATTGATTTTGGTAGTAAAATGCCAGACCACATTAAGCTGTTCTGCAGTATCTTGATTTTCCTTCCCAGAAAAGTTAACTTCCTCATCTCTTATATATATCTACTCCATTAAATTTCTACTCATATCCACAGTGGGTTCCATGTAGCCACAAGATCTTCAGCTGGCAATATGTGCCACATACTACTCTGTCTGAAGTGTCAGGGGATAATTTGAATTCTGTGTCTAGCTTCTATATTCAGCAGAACTACACCTGAGATGAATTTGACCTGAAAGCTTTCCTTTTCTTCAGTGACATAGATTTGCTTACTGCTATTCAAAATGAAAGATAAGCGCTAAATCAAATACAATCTGTATCAGCTTGTGAAGAAGCTGTCTTATAGATTGGATGGTGCTGGGCTAAGCTACAGAAGATACCTATGTAGCCTGATATCAAGAAAGGCTACTAAATCTGATGATCTATACTGTGATCAACTTGAAACTCAAGCTCATTTCCTTCACCAAAGAGGAAAATATGTTCATCAGAGTCAGTAAAACAGTAAACACAGAACCAATTCTGATATTGGACTCCTAAGTCTAAAGGACAAAATTTTAAGACAATCCAATAGTTAAATCTGGGACAGACAAATTCAGATTGAGCAAAAGGTACAATACTCTTTGAAGAGTGCTAGCAATTAATAATTTATCTTTTATTTTATTTTATTTTATTTTGGTAATGAAATAGCTGATCTGATTTACACAAAATTATTTTTACCCAGGCCGCAAGGCCTGGGTGGGGGAGGGAAGGCAGAGCCTTAGAGCAGTGACCTTCCTCCCTGGATGTCACCGTGGAAAGACAGGAAGTGTTGTTTTCCTTTGAGCTTTTATATCTTGCCGTGCCTGATATCACTTCCAGCTTCTGGAAGATTCCCTGATGATTCATGGGAGTTGTAGTTTAAGTTGACTTAAAAAGACATTTTTAAATGGTGGGTTCACCACATGTGGGTTTCCTGGTTTCCAGGGGTTGCATTTATTCTCATTTAGACAGAATGTGTTGTGAAGCAAAAATTGTTGTCATATTTGGTATATTGTATTTTCCACAACTTTAACAAATATATAGACACAATATAAGATTAGCATACTTTATACATGAAACATGGAAAAACAACAGAGTAGATCAGGTAAGACAATTTCAGAATTGGAGATTTCATTATACTGCATTATCTAGGAAATTTTTTACATTTAATAGACAGTAATTCATCATGAACTACAAATTCATCACATAGTAGTTCTATTATTAAGATAAAAGAAACATTGCTTTTTGTCAAAATTAAGGTTTATTATGCCATTTTGGTTTGGTTTTTTTTGGTTAAGGGATATGCAGCATTTAAAAGGATGAAGAAATCTTGAAGAATATTTTAAAATCTTCCTTATTAATATTTTACTTTCTGTTTAATTATATATAATCAATGTTTTCATGATTTTTTTTTTTAGAAGATTTTTTCCTCTTTCTGTCCTGTTTGTCATATTTGTCCTATTTGGAATATCCTAGATGATTTTAAGAAGAAAGTATGGTCTATGGGAATCATGAGTTACAATATTATGAGAAGCAAAAAATAAAAACAAAACAAATCAAGCCTATGAGAAAACACCACAAAATAATCAAAGGTGCTGAAAAGGACAAATTAACATCTGTACTGGGAATAAATTATAAATTTGGGATTAGCATGAGACAAAAAGGCAGCATGCAGAATCAGCATCTATCTTTCCAATAAGTTAGGGACTGTTCAGTGGGATCTTAGCAGGAATAAGTGATTGCTCTTCATGCTTTCTCATAGCAGCTGTTACACTTGTGTTTCTGTTCTAAAGACCAAAAAAAAAAAAATCTTATTAATTAGCATGAAGGAAAATGGCTTTTCTTACCAATGCTGCAAGGCAGAAGGCTTACAGTGAAGTAGAAACGCTACTCCTTTTCCATAAACAAAATAATATGTGTAAAATGCCCCTTCTTAGAGTGCTACTTGTGAAATTACTTCCCTTCTGGGATGGGATCATATTATCATGAAAAAAATATTTCAGTTGTGAGAGTGCCTCACAGGTACTCTGTCCCCCAAACCAACAGGCCTCAAAATGAATGACATTGAGAAAAAAATGTACACATATGTTTGGTTTTAGTGCATCTTATAGGTTAGAACAATCTGCCCTAATATCAGCGATATTCATACTTCTCTGAAGGACCCAAATATTTCTGAAGTATTTTAATTCCATTAAGACTTTCTACTTTTTAAGGTTGTTTTCAATAATCTGCTTGAAATCGGAGCCAGAAACATTACTGCTACATTTACTACTTATAGAATAACAGTTTTATTTTATTTAATTAACCGAAAAAAAAAACAAAACCCTTTGGTTTTTCAAACAGAAAATCTACTAGTATTGAAGTATTAGCCAGCTAGGATTTCCTGCAACTGAAAATGTAAACTGTTGTTGGAACTCAGTACTGGTGAGCACCTAACTACTAAAAATTTCATTTAGCTATAAAAATTTGACAGTCTTTCAAAAACAAAGCATAACTTTTACAGAATTAACATATCCCTAGGTAGAAGCAAGAAAGAAAAAGAAGAAGAATAAAGGCAAAGCATATATTATAAGAATAAAGGCTCTATACAACATAGGAACAATGACTAGTTGCCTCATGTTTTATCTTGGTATTCTACATTATACTTAGCAGCTTTAAGGGCATATTATTCACAAAAAAGCTATAACAGACCAAAAGTTCTTGCTCCAGGATGGGCCAATCTATTTTGCCAGGCAGTTAAGACAGAGTTGAAGAAATCTCAAGTATTGACAGCATTAATAAAAATGAAATTGATCGATCAAAAAACTATTGAAATCTGTGACATTTTTTCACTGATTTTGATAAGCGCATTAAAACAGCTTCTGATGAATATGTTGCTCGTCATTCATTAGGAAACATACGCTCTGTACTACAAAAAATTTAATTTTTTTCAACATTTGCACCTCAAAAAATGTGGTAGAGGAAAGATCACTCAATGAGATTAGCCAGGATTTAAGACAAACCATTGTAATTCCTTATTTCTGCCACTAAAATTAGTCATATTTTAGTCTCATTGGCAGCTGTCTGATCAGCAGTGATTATTAGCCCAGGCAAACCCCAGCCCCAAGTAGGCTGCTCTGTTGCCTGCAAAGCCCGTATTTTCTGGAAGAGGAAAACACTGCTAGGCTTAAAGGCCTTGGGATTGGAGTGTCCCAGTCTGCGTCTGACATGGACAAATCAAGGCATGGCATTTTGGGAAACACTGCTGCATGTTCTCATCTCTCAAACAAGAAGCATCATTAGGGCCTTAATTTTCTATAAATAGCATAACTAAAACCGGTTAGTATTTCATCAAAATATTGTAAGGAGAAATACACTGAGGTTTCATGCAATTTTTATATTAAAAATACCATGTAAGTTGTAACAGGTGGATGCAGGTTCACTATACAGAGTTTATTTCCCTCAAATTAGCACGGTGGCAATAAGGCTTTTAATAAAGATCTGCCTTAAGTACACAGGCAAGCCTATCTATGAAAGACTGTTGAGCCCTAAAGCACATACCTTTAAAAAATGTCTCTCATACATGGATACCTACTAGTACAGATATCCTATCAGCTACTACTATAAATAGTGTTATAAGCTGGCTAGTTAGAATACCTGCATGGTAGTAAGGTATAATATTTCTTGTTTCTGCTTCTAGGCATGTATACATAAATTCTGAAAACGCTGAGCAGCTCAGCACCATAGCCAAGTTATAAGTGTAATTCAAACAACATAGTAAATATGGTCATACTGCATGAAATTATGCATGAAGAGCTAGATGGAGTACTTGCATCAACTGTGAGAGGCCCAAGTTAAAAATCTGCAACTCCAAAAATACCATGAGCAGAAGACTAACTGGATTTTTGCATTAATACCATATTTTTGATCTGTTTTTTTTGTACATACAATTTAATATAAAGGCACACACAAAAAATCCCGACAAAAAATGGAATTATATTTCTGACTCTTACCAAAATACATGGATTCCCTAGATTTTGGATGCTATGTAGATTTATCGTTCAGCTACTACAGGATATAGTTGTGATGGTTAGCACTTCCTCAGGAAGAGGAAGACCTAGGTTACTTCTGGACACCTGAGTAAGCATGAACATGGCATCTTCTTCTCAGCTGCAAACTGAAAGCTGAAAGAAATCCTGAAAGCCTCAATCCAACAGAAAGTTTACAGTTCTAAATTTTATCTTGAAGGAAGTTCTTAAACTTTTACTATGGATTTTCTACAGTGCCACTACATTTTACGTTATTTCTTTCTTAGATAACTATCCAGGTCTGAGATGTTGTTCACAGGTTTAACAACAGTCAATAGTTTACTATTCACAGTTTAACATAACAGGCATGGAAGCACACATAAGGAATGAATTTGAGCTTCCCTATGATTGCTCAATTTTACACTCTCTACTGTTTTAGTTCAAGCCTGGGGACTTGCTTGCTGGTGAGCTCCCAGTATAGTCTCACTACCTGTACACCTATTACTAGCACCCCAACCATTGACTGTCTTCCTCCACAGATTGTACAGGATTGATTCATCTCTGAGATACAGTATAGAACATTTCATTTGGGTTTCATTTGTAGAAGAAGACCCCAGTGACCTGGTCATATGCACAAAGAAATGCCTGGGGTAGGCAGTTACTTGAGACATCTTTCTTAAAATAGAATCTCCCTAATCAATAAAGACAGAGATATGCACCTCTGATGGGCAATTTGGCCCAATAAATTCCTGACTCACCTTTGAAAGGTCTGAAATCACCCTTCACTGACCATTAGAAGAGTCCTACAGAGACTATGTTCCTAACTGAGGCATTTCAATTAAATGCCTAAAATTAGATGGCTGAAATCTAGTCCAAAACCTGAGCAGAGCTGGGAGTCAAAAGTATCTCTGTCCCAGTCCACCTATGTAATCATGAACACCTTTATAAAGCAGGACGTGTCTGCTCAGGTAGAAATATTTACATAGCAGTAAAATAGTTAGTAAGAAATATTCCTGTGTACCTAGGTTGTGATGAAAGTGAAAGGTTTTAGTCTTAATTTAGCAAATAAAACTGCTTATCTTCCAGTTAAATTAGGGCACAGAAATAGCCAGAGACTTTGAAAAGCGTGGTCTTAATTACAAAAATGTCTTGGTTCATAAATGCTGTCCATCTTAAAGCAATTGGATTTACTTTATTGAACATCTCAAATAAAGATTTCTGTTTTCCTGAACTGACTGAAATAGTTTCTGCTTGGTATTTTTTGCTGCATTTATTTTCCTCACAACTACTGGGCTGATGACAACTCACTTGTCACACTGCTGAATGATTATAATCAACTGATAATTGAGGCTTTGTGCTAGTTAGCCTTTGCAAATTCAATTTCTTCAGCTAGCATGGTATAATTATAGACAGATTTATAAATCAGTATTACATGCTAATTACCAATATCAGAAAATAATAGCTAAAATATTGTCCTGAATAAACTGAATTTTAAATGTGCACAGAATAAATTGCTCTGTTCTTCCCCTTGTATCCATTTAAAAAAAAAATACTTATACTCTATTAAATCATATAATATAATTCCTACATTCAACCAAGTTGTATGTTTTGGTTTAGTTTGTTTCAATTTTACAAATCTTGGGGTGTTTGTGATGTAGTAAAAGGAGAGAGATTTTAGAGGAGCACTCAACGGTACTATATAAAGACAGGAAAGTTCTCAGATTGTTTCTGCTTTCCTACAGAAAGTAATCACCAACAGCTAGTCTTGATTGCAATCACGTTTTAATGACATTCCTTATCCTTTGTAATCTTTTGGTTTATAATTCTCTAATCTTCTAGTGAATTTTAAAAAGGAAAAAAGGAAAGAGAGTCAGTTTGGATGTGTGGTAATTTGCAAAAGGCAAAAGGGAGGGTCAATTATCCCAGATTATTAACACAGACATGCTACATCTGGTAGTGACTAAGTCTGTTTGTCCAGAAATACCTATCAAATAAATAATTAAAATCATGTTGTCATATGTGGAACTTGCCTCCCATGATTGCAGTCTCCTGATGTACAGTATTTGATATGATAAAGTCTTTCCATTTAATTTCTGAGTGTTTTTTTAACAATATCTTGGATCTTTAAAAGGTTGTATGCACAATACATGGAAAAATTCCTAGGAAGATTAGACATCTGTATGGGTTTATTTAGATTTTCTCATTTGTACTGGCTTAAACTGTGCTAAAATAGTGTAGAAAGCAGAAACACTCTGTATTCATATTGTGCACCTAGAGCCCTGAAGGAAAACCAGCTGGGATTGGCTGCAGATGGCTTCATCTCAGAAGACGAATATGCCTCCTAACAGTTGCTTGTTCTGTATGCATGATCAAGCAACAGTCAATGGTTTCCTGTGCCTCATTAGCCGTGGTGACAGGAAGAAGTATGATTCTCCCAAAATACCTCCCCTTCCTCCAAACTAAGGTAACGCTGTAGGGAGGAAACATGGAGAAACTTGAATTACATGGATTTCTTTTTTTTTTTCATAAAGCAAACCCATATACAGCAAAAATTCAACAAACTAACATAAAATTATAGCCAAATTCTTGATGAGAAATCAAATCACATTGTAGTAAGCTTGAGCTTTTGATATGAACACATCAAACATATCAAACAAAATTTCACATATGAAGTGGAAAGAAGGAATTATTTCAGTTGGACAGATGCTAATTTTTTATGGTTGTTTTAGTTACAAAAATATGACACAAACTTTAAAAACAATGTGCTGCTGATGGCAATTCTCAGATGCTGTAGTATAACTCCGTATGTCTGTAGACCAGGATTTCCTTAAATATCTTGTTTCACATTCTGTATTTTAAACTGCAGGGGCAAAGGCAGGGCTGAAGCTTCTTGGATTTCTGTTGAAGCAGTGAGGCCTACGGATGTTAAATCGGGAATCAGAAGATATATTTAAAGTTCATAATATTTTTTCCGAGTTGTTTATGTAGTTGTACTAAAATTACTCTTTCTCCCTATAGTTTTGCTACCATTTCTACCACTTCTCTGTTTTCACTATACTTGCTAAGATTCATATAATCCTGAAGAACACGTTTCAAACGTGTGAGCTGGTGTGTACCTTGGAAGATCCTCTCTGTTGACTGTAAAGGAAAACCTTTTGATTCAGATGTGACAGTTATACTAGATTCTGCCCAGGCAATTTCAGTTCTTGTTCCTAAACTAATATTTTCTAGTTTAAACATGTCTTTCTCCTACACCTCACAAAATGAAATATGAAAGTATGGTAATACAATGACCATAAAAGTCACTGCAGTCTAATGCAGCACAATTTTTCATAATTGTGGAAGGTACACTTATTTGTAACATTGAAAGCTTCTGAGATAACAGACTTGAAGTCCTGACAACCTCAAGATTGCTATAGTTGTAATAGTTACCCTCACAAAACATACATCTGGCACCCAATGTATCTAGTTCACATGTGAAATATCATAATGACTTAGTTGCCTAAAATTCTTCTTAAAAATGCTCTAGGGTGTACTTACGCCAATTCTTTTCATGGGAATTGTGTCTTGCACAGAGCAGATGAGTATCTAACAGAGACTTTGTTGCTATTTACTCAGAATAAACTGTGAAATACATGCATTTTCCACTCACTCTTTCAATATATCATTTGGAATTCAGTGTTATATTCTAATAATGTTTCTCTCAAGAAATTACGATTCCTATAAGCAGATTTATTTTTCTTCATATATATGGTGGGGGTTTTTTTATCCCATATACATTTAGTGTACACATTTATATAAAGCTACAAATACATGTAGATTAAGTCCTTCTGTTGAATGTATGTGCCTAACTGAAACCTTACTTTGAGAGTAAACAATGTGCACATACTTTTGAAAGGATTGACAACCTAGAATTTCTCATTCAGTGGAATTGTAGTTGTCTGGCTCTTTAGGAAGTTAATTAGCTACCCTAACGAATCGACTTAATAAAGGCCTACTAGCCTAGTATTAAGAACCAATTACAAAATCCTTGGCTATGTTTCTAAGAAAAACCTTTAACTATCATTTCAGTTAGATATGTACCAGGGTCTTTTTTTTCATGTACTCAGTCTGTAAATACTCAATAAATGCTTATATTAGATATTTTATGAGAAAAAATATGCATATTATGTTATGAATGACAAACTACTTGTTTTTTTTAAAGAGGCTGTATTCTGCCGCACATATGATATTGAAAGCACTTCTAGCTATTAGAGTTATATCTTGCCCTGTTACATATTCCCGAATGGGCTAAAAAATTTCGTGTTCAATTACAGTGAACTGAACCAAAGTCAATAGGCTAAATTTTTCCATGTTTCTTGTACTTAGTGATCTCTTACATTAAACAAGGCATAATAAGTTTACTTGTAAAATAAATTAGTAGTAAACACAAGTTGGAGAATATGTTGCTTTGTTTTTTTTTTTCTAGTAGAAGCAAGGAGGAAGGGTGAGTTTGTTGGTACTATTGTGTTTAACTACTTGAGCAGTGTTTACAAAGTTTCATTCAACTGTATAAGCCACAGACAATATAGCCTCAGCCTACCTTTTCTATCCGCATATCATATGTGACAGTTTCTATCCACATATCATATGTGACGGTCACTAATGGGAGTGACATTAATTCAGCTCCCAACTCTTAGAAATCTTTGTTGGTTTAACAGATATTACCTGTTTTGAGAGGAATAGGTAAATTATTTACTTACAGGATAACCTAAAAATTCCAATTTTGAAGGAAGGTTTTTCTTTTCAAATGTCTAAAGTGTAACAAATTAAAACGATAAATGAACAAACAGGCAGCTATCTTACTATGACATAATAGAAGCAGAAGATAGTAAAGTTTATTAATTTTTTTTTTTTCTTTTAGAAAGAGTCTTTATTAATGTCCTTCCTGTGTACACTTGCCCTTCCCAAATGTCTTTCGCTCTATCTCCTCAACTTTATAACTGGCTGCAAAAGAACATCTGTTACTCTGAATAAGAAGTCACACAAAGCAGCCTTTCTCTAGATTTCCTTTGCCTCTTCTTGAGCATCTGGACGAGATATGGGTCTGGATGGACCTCAAGAGCCCAGAGCACTGCAGAGAGGCAGACTGATTTTGAGTCCTGTTAAGGTCCTGTAGAGGGCTGTTGGGGCAGCAAACCCAAGAGCTAGTCGAGGAGAGCAAAGTGGATAGTACTGGATGTGGATACATAAGGAACTACTTCAGGACTTCAAGCACAAACACACACCTGCCTCTTCAGCCTTCCCTTTGACAGGGGAGGTAGCAATGAGAGCTGGCAGGGTCAAGGATCTTTTTTGCCTTTTTGACTTGTTTGGCTTCAAGTGCCATTGCCTTTTTCTGCTACATTTCCTGTAGTGTTGAGAGTACAGCTTTTAAATATATTGACCATTTTCTTTACAAAACAAGAATTTTAACTTTAAGATGTATTGACAAAGACATAGATAAAAGTATTAATGTTTCAGCTGTTGTAACCTAACAATATGAGAGCAGCAAGGATTGTAATCAACAATAAAATTGTTTATGAGATCACTGATGTAGCAGGAAAAAGAGAGAGGATTTTTTATTCAGCATCCCTGAAAAGTCTTTGCTAACCTTTCCCAATATACTCATGGTGACTGTAATGGGAATTAAGGGTACCATTATTTCTTCACTCCGCAGAGTTTAACTGCTGGTCATCTCCTTCTGCTGTCATCTCTCTACTTCACAGGTGCTAACTATTCTTTTCTCTCAAGTGGTCTGACTTACTGTCATAATTACGTTATTCTCAGAGCAACTGTAACTGGTATTTATTTTGAATTTTGTTGCTTCCTGATGGAAGGACTCTGAATACCCGCATGGATATGACATGGATATGACAATGCATATGTATATGCATTGTCAAAATGTGTTAGCTAGAAATTAACAACTATTAATAAAGGTAGGCTTCTTTCTGGTGCCAATGTGTTTGCACATTGTCTATGCATCCATCTTTCTATCTATCTGATCTCCTATCTGTCAGGATAGTGCACAATAACCTTCAACATCTATATGCTTTAAAACTCTGGCTGTTAGTGATTAGTTTTTGAGTGTTTTAAGTTACTTTTTTTCCTTTATACCTTGTATAACACAGTTGTCTTTGATTTTTCCCATTATATAGTTTTCCTTTTGATTTCTTCCAGCCACAGAAACAGCACTGGAAACTTTCTGTTTCAAAGGAATTCATATGGTATATTATATACCCATGTGTGGTGAAGTATGGCATATCAGCATAGTGGAGTTTTTCTGCAAAACACTGTTAAAATGGCACAGCATAATGCAAGAAGCATAACTGATCAATTAGTTACATAAACAATGGACAGTTTATACAACTCATTTTGAAAATGCATCTTTTTCTTTTTATGTACCGTGTAAGAATAATAATATAATGCATGCATACGATGTTATGTGATAATGACACATAGACATGTAAGGTCATGTTTCTATACAAAACTGAAGTAAGATGAAATGTGGAGTTCTTCTTTTTCCCCATTACAGATGAGAATAACTTCTATGAAAGGACTTTTTGTCAAGTCAGAAAGCAATATAGGAACAAAAAATATTCTAGGCAAGTACACTCCATTATGTACAGAGCTGATACTTTTGCAATGTAGAAAATCTGAGAGCATGGCTACATAATACTTTTATGTACTGTGCAGATATCACCAAGCCAGGATTCAAAGGGAGCTCTGGCACAGTGGAGTTTTTGCTGTATGCCCAGGCTCATTAGCCAGGCTGAAAGGCAGACCATGTAGCCTGAACTCAGTGAAGTGTGGATGCCACCAAACTGCTTCTGGGATCAGATGGATCTGTATCTGCCTATTGCTGTCCCAGGGGTGTTGCACTGTGGGTATGTGGTTAAAAAAAACCAACAACAAAAAACAACAATAACAACAAAACACAAACAAAAATCCAACAGCAAACCAAACTACAAAATAGAGGCAGCAGACAAGTCCAGTATTGAACTGGTGATATTTATGTTGCTTGACTGACGGCACTACTCTTGATGGCATGGCATTGGCCACTGTCTATCACCACCATGAGATACTGTCCAGAGCTGGTTCAGGAGGGATGTCTGCCTACACCTAAAAGTTAAGATTGTGCTAGGACTTAAACAATCTTTCAACAAAACAGGCTTTGCATTATCAGATGTCCATTCTTGTCCCAAAGCAAAGCGCGCATGACTGTTATACAAACACAGTCCTCATATTAAATCAGGCACTTAGAATCATAAAACAAGATGTAAGAAATACAGGAATTCTATTTTTAACCTGTATTTTATGAAGAGCCAAATACTTTGATGTGGTCATAATTTTCTGCTGTTTGGCTTCAGGGCCAAGTGATGGTTCCTGGATTTATTTTTTTAGCAGCATACACAGATACACATAATGATAAAACAACAAATAAGGAGCAGTGTAGCAAAGCTTCTGTTTAAACTTTAATATATATTCAATGAGTTTAAAAGCAATTACTGTAGACAAACTAAATTTCACAGACTAGAAAAGTAGCTTTAGCCTGGAATGTACAATATCCTTCCTGTCATATGGCAAATTTAACATTGTTCTAATGCATTTTTAAATGAGTAATTTAGATTTATTTTGAGACCTAAAGACTTCTGCCAGGGAAAGAGAGAGTAATATCCCAGTGTGAGATTTTTTTAGATTGTGACATAACCTTATCAATTTCTACCATCATTCATAAGCTGTTCCAGAAAATGCATAGGCTAGAAACTTTACAGAAAAGACTTGTGTTATAAAATACCCAGTAGAGAGTAGGTATTATAGGTTCCCCTTTCTTCTGATCTAGAGAATTGGTTGTTAGAGTTCTCAGCTGCAAAGTCATGGATTTTTAGTTCCAGGTTTCAACACAGGAGGTCTTCAGTTTGATCCTCATGTGTCACCCCAGCCTAAGGCTGTCACGAAGGCACATTTGTAAAAGAGTACAAACGAGTGCAGAGAAAAATGCAGTCTGAAGTAAAAACAAGTCAATCAATATTGTTTCAGAGAAAAAGAAGATTGTAATAAGCCACGAAGAATTAATATTAATTTACAACTGTGTGGAAATGAAAGAGAGAAATCATGCCTGGGGCCATGACCCTCCAGCTGCATTGTTTATTTTCGGAGACCTCTTGAGATTTTAAAAATTTATTCATTTATTTAGGAAAAATGTAATAAGCTCTTTCTTACAGGAGACATGCTTCCAATGGTTTCAGGGAAAATGGTTGGTATTTTTTCACTCCCTAATTTCAGTTTGTGGGCAATGGTGGTTTTTTTCCTGTTCCTCTCAAGCATTCTGCCACTTGCTGACTCACTGAGGGTCCACAAAATAGTTATTTATTTCGTTTTATAAACTACACACACAGGCAGAACAGTTTCAGCACAGAGGGTCATTTATATTTTATGATTTGGGGTTCTTCATGGACTTAATTTAGAAGTAATTCTGTCCTGCTTAGGTCTTCTCTCTCTTTTTGACAATTTCCTTTCATGACAGATATTGTACCTACCTCAGTGTATCGATTTGCAGAATACCTCTGCTATTTGGAGGTGCATAGTCTTCATTTGTTGTGAGCAGCCATGACAATGACTGGGATTTTATCATGCAACCTGTTTGAAACCTAAAACTTCCTTGAAGACTAGAAGGAAAATATGCTATCATAAAAGCCAAATCTTTTCTGGTCAGATGAGTTTCATTAAGATGTATGAGGCAGAACCTGACAGATCATTTAGGTTCCATTTTTCAACAGTAAAAGCTAATTACACCGATCTCACAAGTGAGCCTAGAGATTCCTAGAGACAGTATATTTGGTTGTTTTTCACTGGACAATGCTATGTAAGAAACCCTAATACCTGATATTAAAGTAATGTTTCATAAGATCTGTTGTAGTGGATAATAAATAACGGGAAAATTCTGGTGGTCCTAGGAGAAGGGAGTTTATTAAGAGAACTGTTTGGAGAGATATAGCAGCTGCAGTGCAAATTGCAATTTTGGGCATAGTGACTTGCTGTTGCTGCTGTTGTTTGTCCAATACTCTTCCCTTTTGCTACCTGTTATCCATCCTTTGAGTGTCATTCAGTTTGGCTTGCTGGATGAAGAGATCAGTTTAGTTAAATGCAGTCTATTACTCCGATTTTGTGACCAATGTATCTTTTCATTTGCATTCAAAACCAGATTATATGGATTTCTGGAAATCACTATTTTTTTCCATGTTCTGTGTTATGAAGCTTCATAAAAAGTTGGTTAACATTTATGTTGAGGCTAAGTTTCATATTTTCCTCTTCAATAAACAACTCTGATAATCAGTGAAATGTCCATTCTATACTCTATGTGAACAGGAAATCCACAGAAAAAAAACAGTTATAAAAGAGTAATGAATGCTTCTATACATAAAAGACTTGCAAAATAGAGTTACACGAACAGCTTCAAATCTGTCATTTCTTATCGTCTCAATAACTGTTTTCATGCCATCTGTAGTGTGGTAGCATGGTTTCTGATGAGGTCCACACATTTTTAACATGCTCTTGATAGCTACAAAGATTTATGTGATACCTACAATAGGAAATCAGTATAGTTCTCACTTCTTTCAAAACCTGGCTATCGTTTACCCAAAACCTAGAGAAGGAATTCATTTCACCTACTATTAAACATTCACGCTGTAAACATTTATATCTGAGCTAGTTACTATATGCTCCTTTTATAGTTGTTCCTCAACAGAGACAGAGTCACTTTTAGATACATTTTATCTGCTTTAGATACCTATTTTGACATGAATTGAATTATGATCAGGAAGTGCATACTTTTTCTCTGTTTACCTAGAATGAAGTTTAGGATGACAAGCTCTAGTTTAGAAGTCTGCAGTTTATACAGCTACACTTGATGCACATTCCACTAGAGGAAACCACTAATGGAAACTTCTGGTCTGTCTTTGCACTTAATAATCTCATTGCACAGATCTGCCTTGGAAAAAGTTTTGTCTTTCTTGAGTATAAGGCAAATGCTTGTTTCTGTGATTTAGTCTCAAGTTGTATAGTTATTTATGCATTATTTATTTACTGCTATTATTAGCTTCAATGTCTCTTGCCTTTTTATGTTTGCTGCTGATTGTGGAAGGAGGTAGTAAGCATTCATTTACTAATTGTCTCTTATTAATAGCCAATCCTATTAGGGAAGGAAAACAAGCATTTCACTTCCTCAGTTTGTTCATTTCCATTTCCTCATCATTAACACATTGCCCTTGTCACTCAAGGAGACCCCCAGATAGAGCAAAAAACAGAGAACTCCAAGACTGTTTTTCCTGTTTTGTGTAAATCTCTTTACACAAACCAAAGAGTCTGGAGTCCACAGCAGCCACAAATGCTACTATTTGCATTTGAAATGGGGAGGTCTTAGCACTTCTGAGTGATTTAGAGTCTATTACCCTTAAAAATCAGCTACCTCCCCTTTTGTATATAGTAGCAAATTGTGTGTATCATTTTTAGGAGCTGTATCTTTAAGATCTTGAAATGTTTGGAATTTGAATTTCATTACAATGAAGGGGAAAATATAGTACTTTGAAACCGCAGTTCGATGTGTTTGAAATCCCAGGATATTCAGGTTTTAATCCTGGGGAAGTGGGGAGCAGGAGCAGGGTTGGTGCTGGAGGCACTAGCAACCACGGCCTTTTTTGCAAAGTCTTATTAAAGTTCATTTGGGACGCAATTGCAGTTTGCAGTCATATAACAATTTTCTTTTTTTTTTTTTTTTCATAGCAGTCACATTTTGCTGTACTCTCCTAGAGATAACAGGAAGGCTCTTTCTCATGTTTTACGCAATGCTGCTGCAATAGAGACCTTATGCGACTAGAAGGAGTGACACTTTTGCATGTCCAGATATCTTTCTGTAGAAAGGATATATAAAAAGTACTGGTCATCTGGATCCATTTGCTAGATTGTCAGTAGAGCTTGGTTCGGAAAAGGGATCACCAATATTAAAGCCCAAATACTTTGACTAAATACCTCTTGCCTCTGCAAAACGTTTCAGTTTGAAAAGAACAGCTTTTACAATGAAGCACATTTTATGCATAGTGTTATTATCTGTTCCATATTTCAGTGGAATTTCAGTGGCAGGCCAATAAATGTGCAAGAGATAACAAGCATGATAGCCATGATGGATTCTTTTATTTTTTCTTTTTTCTTTTCTTTTTTTTTTTGTTAAATGATAGACATACACCTTGGCATTGAAGACATTTTAGTATACATTCCAACAAGACAAAACCTGAGTAGTGTAATTTACTGATAAAAGAACATCATTTTTGCGTCCAGTGAAACATTCCTTATATTATTACTGAAACTTCCTTTGTTCGTTCTTTCTTTTTCTTTCTTTCTTTCTTTCTTTTTCTTTCTTTCTTTCTTTCTTTCTCTCTTTCTCTCTTTCTCTCTTTCTCTCTTTCTCTCTTTCTCTCTTTCTCTCTTTTCTCTCTTTCTCTCTGTCCTGTTTTTCTTGGTCTCAGTTATGATTTCTGAATGCAGGCAATAATCACAGCTTCCTTAGTAGACTTATATATGTTAGAGTTGCTTCACTTCTGCTTTCTGAAATCTTTCCTAGAGCATGTCATTTTCACTGCCTTTCCTTCAGTAATTCTACAATTAATATGAGTTCTTTAAATTGTACTATCTCCATCATGGTGAAATTTTTTTATCATGCAGTCATTGTCTGCTTTTCATAACTTCCTCCTTCTCTATTGCATTTTTCACTGTACTTCATTGTAATCAATCAGTACTGCTGTCTTTCTCTATCCTATTCTACCACTTCAAGCCATTTCTTCTTCTCTCTAACAAGCCAAGTATAAAATATCATTTGTCTTATCTATCTCTTACCAAAAAGGTATTTCCTGTCTTTCACTGGAAAAAGATTCTCCATGTCAGGGCATTTTCTTTTGTAATCTTTCTCTTTTCTTACTCAAGAAAGCCTCACTACAGACATCCAGGGACTATATGAGGGAAATAATAAGGTCAATCAGTCAATGCTTCGTGACATTCTTGTATTTCATTTTTTGGGTAAACTTTTACTTTTTGTAACTTGTAAAAGATGACTTTTCAAATTTTGAGAATAATTGGTTCATAATTGTATTTGTTGTAAGAAAAAAAATCCCATCTATCTTTCTATAGCTCATTTAAGTTATTTCAGAAATAAAAAAATAGTATTCTTTTCTGCTCAATGCAGAAAATAAATCAATAAATTATTTTCTGCACAATGGAAGTATAATACATTTAAAACAGGACTCCAAGTGACAAAGCTTTCCTTAAGAGAAAAGGAAAAGGAAAAGAGAAAAGGAGGATGCAAAAAAAAAACCCTCCAATTGCTCACCACGAACTGAATGATGCCTAGCTAGTTCCTGAGCAATGGCAGTCCTACCTCCCCAGTTTTATTGCTGAACATTACATCATGTGGCATGGGATATTATTTTAGTCTGTTGAGGTCAGCTATCCCAGCTGTGTCCCCTCCTAACGTCTCGTGCACCCCCAGCCTACTTGCTGTTGGGACAGAGTAAGAAAGAAAAAGCCTTGATGCTGTGCAATCACTGCTCAGCAATAACTAAATCATTAGTGTGTTATCAACACTTTTTTCATCGCAAATCCAAAACACAGCACCATACAAGCTACTATGAATAAATTTAACTCTATCTCAGCCAAAAACAGTACATCACAGAATCACAGAATCACAGAATCACAGAATCATTATGGTTGGAAAGGACCTCCAGGGTCATCAAGTCCAACCT
>JAVSBS010020653.1:15008-32612 GCA_033124195.1 Coracias cyanogaster | reverse complement strand
CTGCTTGGCAGGGAGGTTGGACTTGATGATCTCCAGAGGTCCCTTCCAACCCCTAACATTCTATGATTCTATGATTCATAGCAGGTGTTTGCTGTATTTTGCATAGATCTTCAATATTTTACTTAAGTTAGCAGTAAGTTTGGGGAGGTTTCCACGCACAGTGTATTACTTTTTTTCACAGAACATGAAATTGAGTGTAATAAATACTTTGAAAAGTGTTTGTTTCTAAAGGATTTCTGACTGGGCTGGTAATAATTTGTAAAAAAAACCCTACTCTGTTCCACATAATTGTGTTGTGAATTTCATTATTTCATATTTATTTTTATATTAATATCCTACTTCTTGTAGCTGTTCAGGAATCATTCATAGAATGAATTAGGTATATAAAAAAAAAGACAATATCTTATGAATTGTAGGTATAGCTTTAAATAGTGCTGTTCATTGTGAATATCTGGCAAGCCTTTCCCTACTTTGTAAACTCTAGCTACTGCATGTTAGTATATGTGTATATATATATATATTAATTGTAGAGATGCGAGAAGGATTTTTTTTAATGATTTACAAAAATGTGTCACTTCATCTGAGTGGTTTTCTTACAAAGCAATAATCTACATTGTAGTATTCAGAGAATTTCAGGCAGCTGTTGTTTAAACAGTGGAAAACAATACATGGTGTCAGCAGTGGAATCTTAATGCAAGCAATTCTTAATTCAAGAATTCTGAAGACAATGTCCACATTTTGTTGGAAAAAAATATTTAAATAATGCTTACAGTGCTCATTATTTTTTTACCAGGTGTTCATCTATGACCCATTCTCATTAAAGCTAAAGATGACTATATTGAGAAGAAGAAAAGTTTCAGATAATTACTGATATGGAAAACAAGCCAAAAGAAGAGAAGATATATGCAGTCCTGAATTTTGTAAGGCCATAGTTAAAAGCCATGTTGTAATTTATGCTGGAAATGAAAAAGGCAATTGGATTGTACGATCTCTACAGTGGTTTGATGAATGTTTTGTCCACCTCGAAATAGTATTTAAAGTTTATTCATGTAATTTCAGCTTCTAGATGGAAGATGAACCTTTATTATCTCAACTCTATGCTGTAAAACAAGAAAAAGAAGCCATGATGATCCTTTGCCCACAAGAAGACTCTCAAATATACTATTTTTACCTTCTTAAAAAATCAAACCAAATGTCTACCCACTGATGGTAGAGAAACTCCTGAGGTTTCATCTGAATGTTTATGTATCAGGCAAATCCCTCTCTCTACAACTAAGACAAATACCTCTCTCTAGAACTAATATGCTTTTTATTAATTCCTTTAATGTTGAGATTCTTATTCAAATTCTTGACATTGTAAATATCCTCAGAAAGGGATAGTCTTGAAAAGTGGCTTGAAAGTGATCTGTCAGTTTGAAAATGCAATAGATCTGACACATGCATCCTACATAGGTTATGCTTATTTAGTATTGATTTTAATGCTTATAGAGGCTAATGATGAAACATAATTGTAACAGCTTACAAGTCAAGTAGTTTGCTATCTCATGTCTGAATATTGAGTTTGCAATGAACATTTCCTCTAACAAGGAATGCAATTTATAGTCCTTGACCCAGACTATTTTGACCATTCCGATTCACAGGATTATAGAATTGCTATGGTTCAAAAAGACCTTTAAGATCAAGTCCAACTGTTATCTATCTCTACCAGGCCCATTTCTACACCATATCCTTGAGAACCCTATCTAGATGGCCTTTAAATACATTCAGAGATGGTAATTCAACCACTTCCCTGGGCAGTCTCTTCCAGTTTTTGACAACCGTCTTGGAGTAGAAGTTTTTCCTCATGTCTAACCTAAACCTTCCCTGGTGTAACTTGATGCCATTTCCTCTTGTTCTAGTTCATGCAAGTGAACAGTTGGAAAATGTGTGAAAAACATATTCTATGACTTCTAGCTATCACAATGAAGCTCTCACAATTTAGTAGCTCTGGTTATGACAAGGAATTTTAATTTAAGCAGAACTTAAGATACGGCTATTGTTTTTCACTATATAAAGAAACAAAAGAGTTAGTAAAGGTGTGTGTTGTGGAGTTATATTTACTTAGTGGATATACTATTAATAAAAATAATTGCCTTTTATATATTTATGACTGTTTTAATATGATACATATAAAACTCTAAATATTCTTCAAAATTTCCTCAGTGATTTCAGAACCAACTAGGTATAAATTTTCACTTACATATTTTAGTAAATCAACAGAAGAATAATTGAGATATCCATACTCAAAATTGCTAAATTTAGCTAAAAGCAGTGTTCCTATGGAGAAAGTCCCTAAGAAGTCTAATGTATCCACTCATAAGGATCTGTTAAAACAGGAGACTTCAGTACAGGTGGTAGGTTGCAGAGAGTGCCTAGACCCTTCTTCTGGTGAAAAGGTGTGTACATGTTGAGGATCTATTATGCCAGGTGCTGAGTTACAAGGAACTCTTAAAAGGCTTAAAAGGCAGGTTGAGGATCTGTTATGTCAGATGACTGAGTTACAAGAAACAGTTAAACTCCTCTTTGCAGTACTAGAGGAGCTGAGACAGAGGTAGATAAGTGGTTTCAGAACCACGCTCCTATAGCAAACACCAATGAGAATGAGACTCCTTGGACTTTTGTGACCCTCAAAAGCAGACCATTTCAGCTTCCACCCTCCAGCATCACCACCAAAACCAGATATGAAACATTAACACCTACAGACACCTACAAGCAAGGTCTGTATGGAGAAACGGAACCAGCAGTACACAGTGGATACTGTAAAAAAAAATGGCTGGTGCTCATTGTGGGTGACTCTCTGTTAAAGGGCACTGGCCTGACAGGGAGTCACAGGAAGTATGTTGCCTTCTGGGAACTAAGATCCAAGACATTGCCAAGAGGGTACCACAACTTGTCAGGAGCACTGACTGCTATCCACTGTTATTCTTCCCTTTGGGTGTAAATTATGCTGCAAGCCAGAATCTGAGCAGAATCAAGGATGACTATAAATCCCTGAGGATGCAAGTGAAATGTGCCTAAGTTATTTTTTCCTCAGTTTTACCAGTGAGAGGAAAGGGAGCGGCCAGAAATAGATGAATAATGCATATTAACTTCTAGCAATGTGGCTGGTGCCATTGCAAAGGGTTTGGTTTTTATGACAATTGGACATTCTTTAATGACTGTAACCTATTCGGGAGGGATGGAATACACCTGTCTAGAAGAGGCAAAGCAATCTTTGGCAGCAGACTAGGCAACTTGGTGAGGCAGGATTTAATCCGAAGGACCTGGGGGGTAGGGTCAAAAATGGCAATGTTCATGCCGTCACATCCAGCTGGGGAATAAGCCAAGACAAACAGAGCAGTGAGAAATGTTCCTTAGCTGCCTGCCAACATGAGACCCAGAAGGCCAACCACCTCAAGGCTGGGTATGACTATGGTGGATACACTTGCACCCCTCCAGGGAAAACTTCTTGCTTGATTAAGTCTCTGAAATGCCTGTACACCAACACACGCAGCATGAGGAATAAACAGGAAGAACTAGAGGTCTGGGTGCAGTCACAGGGCCATGATCTCATTGCAAATTCAGAGACGTGGTGGGATGGCTCACAACTGGAATGTTGTCGTGTACTGCTACATACTTTTTAAGAAAGACAGACCAACAAGGCAAGGTGATATAGTTGCTCGTTATGAGAGCATCTGGAATGTATCAAGCTCTGCCTAGGGCAGGGATGAAGAACAGGTCAAGAACTTATGGGTAAGAATTAAGGGACAGGCTAGTATGCATGACACTATTGTGGGTGTTTACTACAGGCCAGCTGTTAAGGAGGAGGAAGCTGATGAGTCCTTCTTCAGACATCTGTATGTAGCTTCATGATCACAGGCCCTGGTGCTCATGAGGGACTTCCACCACTCTGACATATGCTGGAAAGCCTACACAGTGAGGCACATACATTCCAGGAGGCTCCTGCAGCGCATTGATGATAACTTTCTAACACAAGAAAGGAGAAGGTGAAGGAGACAGTAAGGAGAAGTGTGCTGCTGGACCATGTACTAACAAAAAGAGAAGGTCTGGTTGGGGACGTGAAGGTTGAGGGCAGCCTTGGCTGCAGTGATCATGAGATGGTGGATACTATGTGGAAGAAGCAGCGCAATAACTAAGATTAAAATGTTGGACTTTGGAAAGCTGATTTTGACCTCTGCCAAAACCTACCTGAAGGAACCCCATGGCTTAGGGCTTTAGAAGAGAGGGGGGCCCAAGAGAGCTGGTTAACGTTCAAGCACCACTTCCTCCAAGCTCAAGATCACTGCATCCAAACGAATACAACATCAAGCAAAAGAGAAAGGACACCTGCATGGATGAACAAGGAGCTTCTGGAAAAACTCAAATGGAAGAAGGAGGTTTACAGAATGTGGAAAAAAACTACTGGCTACTGGGAGGAATATAAGAACATTGCCAGAGTATGCAGGGATGCAGCGAGGAAAGCTAAGGTCCACTTGGAATCAAATCTGGCAAGGAATGTCAAAGACAACCACATAGGCTTCTTCAAGGACATCAACAGGAAAAAGACGACTAAGGAAAATGTAGACCTATTGCTGAAGGAGGTGGGTGACCTTGTGACAGAGAATAAAGAGAAGGTGGAGTTACTGAATGCCGTCTTTGCTTCAGTCTTTACTGCTAAGGCTGGCCCTGAGGCATCCCAGTCTCTTGAGCAATATAGAAAGTCTGGAGAAAGGAAGACTCTCACTTGGTCCATCAGGATCAGGTTAGGGATTATTTAGGCAAACCTGACACCCTCAAATCCATGGACCCTGATGAGATCCATGCACAAGTGCTGAGGGAGCTGGAAGATGTTGTTCCTAAGTAACTGTCTATGATTTTTCAAAGGTCATGGACAACAGGAGTGGTGCCTGAGGACTGGAGGAAAGACAATGTCACTCCAGCCTTCAAAAAGGGCAAGAAGGAGGACTCAGGCAATTACAGGACAGTTAACCTCACTTTTATCCCTGGAAAGGTGATGAAACAGCTCATGCTGGATGCCATCTCTAAGTGTGTAGAAGAAAATAAGGTTGTTGGCAGAGGCCAACATGGATTCACAAAGTGGAAATCATGCTTGATGTATTTGATTACCTTCTCTGATGGCATGATCGTCTAGGTAGAAAAGGGGAAAGCAGCAGATGTCTATCTTGACTTTAGCAAGGTTTTGATATTGTATCTCATAACATCCTCATAGGTAAGCTTAGGAAAGGTAGGTTAGATGAGTGGACAGTGAGGTTGACTGAGAACTGACAAAGTCAGAGCTCGGAGGGTTTTGTTCAGTGTCATAGGCTCTAGTTAGAAGCCTGTAGCTAGAGGTGTTCCTTAGGGGTTCAGTACTGGATCCAGTCTTGTTCAGCATCTTCATCAATGACCTGAATTAAGGGACAGAGTGTACCCTCAGCAAGTTTGCTGATGATACACACTATCCATGAGCTAAAAATGTGCTCTTGTGGCCAAGAAAGCCAATGGTATCCTGGGACACATTAAGAATAGCATGACCAGCAGGTCGAGGGAGGTTCTCCTCCCTCTCTACTCTGCCCTAGTGAGGCCACATCTGGAATACTGTGTCCAGTTCTGGGCTCTGCAGTTCAAGAGAGACAGGGAACCACTGGAGAGAGTCCAATGGAAGGCCATGAGGATGATTAAGGGACTGGAATATCTCACTTACAAGGGAAGGCTAAGAGACTTGTGGCTGTTTAGCCTGGAGAAACTTGCTCAAAGAGATTGTGGAGACTCCATTCTTGGAGACATGCCAAACTTGATAGAAAACAGCCCTGAGTAAGTTGTTCTATGTGACCCTGCTTTGAGAAAGGATTTGGACTAGACAGTCTCCAGAGGCCACTTCTGACTTCAATCATTTAATGTTTCTATCAGTTTTACCATTTTGCTTCTCTGAAGCTGATTTTCTTCACTGTAGCAAGATGAGACATTAATGTTTTAATTTTATGTTTATCTCTTCAGACACCATAAAGGTGGGTAGGAATCCTGGTTTGTACACTAGTACCTCAGGCACTGCAGTACTAAGATAATGAAAATTCTCCAGGGGAATGCAAACATTAAAATATCACATTTATAGCTTTTGTTTCTCACATTTTTTATCCTTGACCTCCAAGTATGAGTTAGCAAATATGTACTTCCTTTTGTTTATGATCTCTATGTATCATTTAAACTATGTGAAGAAAGAGTATATTTATATTGAAAAAAAATAGCTTCTAACAATGTTTCTGTATAATGCTTTTCACTAATTTAAAAAATAATAATAAAAATTTTTCAAGTTATGCAATTAAAATTCCCTGCCGGTAATTACTGGAAGTATTGTTAACAGAAGCACTTTAAAGTTTATGGAACAGGTTGCTCCAACATATTACTCACATTAAATGTAAAGGATCCTACAAACATCCCTATGCTTCTCTGTCTACCTAGGATTACCTCCCTGTCCTCCATGTGCCTCAGCATATCCTCCAGGAGGATCTGTTCCATGATCTCCCCAGGCACAGAGGCTGACAGGCCGGTAGTTCCCAGGGTCATCTTTTTTTGCCCTTTATAAAGATGGGTATTTTCCTTTTTTTCAGTTTCTAGAGACTTCACCTGACTGCCATGACTTTTCGAATATTATGGAGATGGCAACTGCATCAGCCAATTCCCTCAGTACTCTGGGATGCATCTCATCAGGTCCCATGGACTTGTGTGTGTTAAGGTTCCTCAGATAGTCACAAACCTTGTCCTTGCTTACAGTGGGAGGGTCTTTGTCTTGCTGGTCCCTGTCTCATTGGCCATCAACTTGAGGGATGTGTGGAGAGAGACTGCCAGTGAAAACAGAGGCAAAAAAGTCATTGAGGACCTCATCCTTCTCCTCGTCTGTGTTACTAGCTCACCATTGCTGCTCATTGTGGGGGGATGCTTTCTTTGACCTCCTTTTTCTGATTTAGATACTCATAGAATCCCTTCTTGTTTTGCTATTTATCCCTTGCCAAGTTCAGCTCTAGACATGCCTTGGCCTTCTTGACTTTGTTCCTACATAACTGGGCAGCATCCCCTTTAACAAGTGTCAAAAAAAACAGTTATAAACACAACAAATATTTTATTACATGACACTGCTCAATGTGTTCTGTGTTCTACTACCTTGCCAAATTATGCAAAAATACAGTTGATCAGATAAATTAAATCTCAGACTCTTTTGTTTCCCCAACAAACTCATTTTTTTACCATTTAAATGGCATCATTTCAATATCATTTGATATTGATGATATCATTCCATCACTTCAATGGAATCATGCCTGCCATGAAGTAGTTCTCATCAAGCTTTGATTGTGATACATCACTCTGATATTAAAGTGGGATTTTTACAGTTGAAATCCTTTCATACAAGACACAGTATACCTGAGATGACACAGAGGAATCAATTTTGCGATAGTTAACATTTCCACAATTTTTTATCAACACATCAAAATTAAACCTCAATTGCCTTATAAAACTGCTATCATCTTAGAGCTTGTTTATTTCAGGGGAGCAAATTCATGCAGTAGTTACCTGTTATAGAAAATAAACACTGGCTATATTTCTTTAATTGTTCTGCATTACACAGATGCTACTTGTCTGGTAGAAGAAAGCAGTGCTACCAACCTCATGGCTTTCATAGTCCATAGTCCAAACTGTTGGCATTGTAGTTTCTGAGATCATGATCAATGTTCCCAGTAGTGTTTTCAAATGAAGTTTGGATGACAAACCTGTTTGTTGGTGGTATACAAGACACCACTGTCGCGGTCCGGGCGCAAGAGTCCGTGCCGCCTCCCAAAAGGGAAGGGGATGGAGGGCAAAGCGAGATACTACCCCAGCAAGCTCATAGGCAACCACAGAGATCGATGAGTATTTAACAGGTTTATTACCAAATATATTCACATAAAACTTTATTTACTCTATGGAGATATTATGATATGAAAGGACGCCACTCCCACCCACTCACTCCCCTTAGTCAACCTGGCGCGGTGTGGTGTGCGCGTGTGTGTAGATGTCGGTTTATACCCTCTTTCGGCATGTGGCGATGGTCAAGTCGACGACGCTCGGCCAGCGGACTTGGGCGGTTCCAATGATGGTGGCGACTTGCCAGCTTTTCGGCGTGATTGGAGTCTCTCCAATGGCGATGATGATGACAGCTTTTTGCCACAATTTTTTCGGCAGCAGCACGTGGCTCATGACTCAGCGGTGGCGTGTGGCTTCTTCAATGCAGCACTAGTTTGGAATGGCGCGGCTTCTTCAGTGCAGTGCTCCCCTTTGGAGCAGCAGGTTTCTCTGGTGTGACGCCCCTGGCTTGGGCAGCACCAGCAACAGCTTCTTGCTGTGCTGTAATTGCTTTTTGGTTTAGGCGTGGGGTCTCAACTTGGAGCAGCGCCAGTGACGCGGGGCAGGCAGCAGCTTGGCTTGGTGCCACTCCCATGGCATCGGCTTTTGCCATAGTTTCTTTAAGTGGCAGGAAGTGGCAGCTTCATGCGAACTCTCCTGCCGTGGCTTTCCCAGCAGCGGGAGGCATTCCCGGCAGCGGGTATCCGGTTTCTTTAAGGGCGAGATGCGCTCAGATTCTCCCCTCCCCCCTGCTTCAAACCTTTCCGCGTTTGGACTTGGCGCAGTTCCAGAAGCAGCCAGCAGTGGCATGGGGGGTGTCCGGCTTCTGCAGCGGCTCCGTTCAGCTGCTTTTCCCTCCTGTTCCCCCCCCCCCTCCTCCTCCCCCGGCCATGAGACCTGGGGTGGGAGGGGAAGAGGCAGAGGCTTGGAGCAGTGACCTTTCTCTCTAGACGTTGCAGCGGAAAGAGGGAGTTTTTGTTTTCTTTTGAGTTTTTATACCTTGCCGCCTGCACAGCTTCCAGCTTCCGATTTCTGATTTCCAGAGGATTCCCTGATGATTCATGGGAGTTGTAGTTCTTTTTAGCTGACTTTAAAAAGTCATTTTAAAATAATGAGTCCGTTTACCACAACCACAAAGTGTGACTGCAGGCCTGCTGATCTGCACTGGGCAACCACTGCCCTTTACAGGCTTGGGGAGGTCCATGCGACAACAGCAGTTACCACTACGAAGAGTGGTCACCGTTCTCCCTTCTGGCACAGGTACTAGAGGTGATCTACACATTTGGCTGAGGTGTAAAAACAGGTCACTCACTATAAAAAGAGTGCAGCATGTAGGAAACTTGCTGAACTCTTCAACTAAAGCCACATTATTTTAACTTTAGAAGTTTTTCCCATTTCATCATAGAATGGTTTGGATTGGAAGGGACCTTTAAAGGTCATCTAGTCCAACCAGGTTGCTTAGAGCATTGTCCAACCTGACCTTTAATGTTTCCAGGGATAGAGTGTCTTGCAAGGATGGAGAGAATTGGAGAACTGGATTAAGTGATGTAGATTTTTAAATTAGCATAAGTTGCCCAATTCTGATTCCAGGAACTCCATTGCTATGTATTTTGCTGAGTAAATACAAGTTAATGCAAACATGAAATAATGACCATTATAACACCAATTCTTCACAGTTCTCTGGAGACAGTACCTTTGTATGACTGAAGAAATGAGAGCCACAGAATGGGGGCATTCCTATATACTCAAGACTATATCTTAAGAGGGTGCTCTGCATAACATTCCCCTGATGCACTTCTCTCCTCTGCTGTGTTTAGCTACAATGTAAACTTCATAAATGTTCATCATTAGCACTTGGATGTAATCTGGTATGATAACGTAAAGAAATTCTGTCTTCATGGGTTCTTCTGGGAAGTTCTGTGATGAATGAAAGCAAAAGCATTTGGTCAGCCCTCTAGAAGTAGCTGAGATATGTACAGGCAGTTTAGACTGGCAAATAATTCAGATCTAGTTTAGTTTTAGAAAAATCCATTTATTCACAAGCCCCTAAAAAGCGACAAAGAGGTCATTGTATTAGTTCCCCCAAGCCTTCCACCCACTTTTAATACCATTCAGAATTACTTCCAGGTGACTTTAACTGATTTTCCAGCAGAAAAAGGAATTTTATTTACACTTATTTTTTCATATATGGACTAAAAAGGGAGGAAGCAGACAGACAGTGTCATGCAATGCAAATTTCTACACCACCAGGACCAGTGGTTGGATGGGGAGAACAGCCCTAAACACTTCCACGTTTTCTCCATCTCAGCTGTATATCTGCACCCATAGACTCAAAACAACACACAGATTTCTTAATCTCACCTGCGAGGGATGTGAGGGAGCAGCACCCCTGGGGAAGCCAGAGGAGGGCATGAGGGACGCACTCTCTTGGGGCTCTCCGGCAGCAGGGCATGTACAATCAGTGCTGTACGCACCAATTCAAGACCGTATGGTCCGCTGCATAGCAAGATCTGTGGCTGTCCACAATGATGCCCATGGCCACCACTGTGGCTGTTGTTCCTGGCCCCATCACCACCAATATCTGGGGCCTGACAAAAGCCACTGCGGAAACCCTTTGCTATATTCCACCAAAACTGCTGGTTAATTCTAAAAACCCATATTGAAAATGGAGTGAGGTAGGAAATTGTGTGATCTCCTAACAGCTGCAACTGGTAAAGATCTCCAGTTTTATGCCCCTGGATGGTACAACCCACAAATGCTGTGCAGTGGCATTTGTTCAGCCCTGACTCATAGACAGATGAATGCCACTGAATGAATCACCAGAAGCACTTTCCGCAGTACCATTGAGGTAGTTCATCCAAATATTGATCAGGCCCAAGTACCTCTAGGTTTTGGGATCTGACATACCAATAGCATCCATAGGATGCTCTTCACTAGTGAAATTGAGTTTTGGAAAGGGGGGCTATAGTGAGCAACCAGGATGGCAAAACATCAGTTGGTGCATCCTTTGTCAATAGGAGCTACATTCTGCCTGCTATTAAGCTATAAAAATGATAAGAACATTGCTGAAATGCAAGAGAAATGACAACTTATTAACTTAATAACAGGGAACTTTAGGCAAATTAACAAAACAGCTTTATAAACACCTCATTCTGTTCAGTCCACTGCTGCAAGAAGGTCATTAAGGCAAACACTGTAGTGAAATCATTTTGATCCGTAACGGTTGAAAGGACAAACATTAAGCAAAGGACAGTCACTAATTAGCATTCAGGACATCAACCGAACATTGCAGGTGTTGAGGGAAGATAGTTTCTCCCTGCATAAGCGCCTGGAAAGGCATGTTTCTTCCATGCTTGGGCAACAGGCAGGGGACACTTCAGGTGCTCACAGTCATGCTGACACTCCCGGGGCTCTGCTCTGACTCAGGGCGGGTGGGTGGAAAGTCCTTTGACTTTTGGTGCACTAATGGCTGCCTCAGGGTACAGAGAAGGGGCAGCCCTCCCTACCCTTCACTCCACCCAGCAAGGGCCCAGCCTGGGCCAGGGCACAGCCCAAGGCCAAGTCCAGGGCCAATTCCAGACCCCAGGGCCAAGGGTCAGCCTCAGGGCTAAGCCCAGCCCAGGGCCAAGGCCAGGCCGCAGCCGCAGCCCCACACCTCTGCCCCGCGGCCCGCCCCCTCCTCCCCGCAGGCCCCGCCCCTCGGGCCCACGTCAGCCCCGCCCACCCGCCTGGCCCCGCCCCTCTCGCCGGGCGGCGCCCCCCTCCCGCGCAGGCGCGCCGCGTGCCGGAGTCCGCTGCCCCCTCGCGGCCCCTCCAGCCCCTCACAAAGATGGCGGCCGCGGGCCGGCGGGCCGGGCGCTGGGGAGCGCTGAGGCGGCGGGGCGGAGGTGGCGGCAGCGGCAGCCGCGGGAGACAGTGACAGGCGCCGGGAGGGGAGGAAAAGGCGGTGGAGCGGCGGCGGCCGAAGCGCAGGTACCTCGAGGGGGCGGGGAAAGGGGTGGGGGAAGCGACCGGCGCGACGCCGCCCCTGCCCGAGCTGCGCCATCGGGAACTCCCCTCCGCTCCGCTCCGCTCCCCGCCCTAGAGCCGTTGCCCGCCGGTGGCGGAGACCGAACCGTTAGCCGGGAGAGCCGGCGGGGCCATGGCGGTGAGTAGGCGCTCGCCGCCCCGAGGCGGCTGGCAGGCCGCCCCCTTCCCCTCCGCGGGGCGGAGAGAGGGGTGCGAGGGGAGGGGGCCAGCGCCTCTACCTGCCCCCGGTGCCGGGCGCGGCGCGGGAAGCCGGAACCCCGAGGAGCCCTGCCCGAGGAGGGCGGGGGAGCCGGCGTCTGCGGCCGGAGCCCCCCTTGAGAAACTTTCTGTCTTCCTTCCCGGGCTTCTCCGCCGCCCGGAGGTGCCTCTCCCGGCCGAGGCGGTGGGATCCCGCTGCTGCCAGCGCCGGGCTCGCCGGGGCAGGGCTGCCGCGGGAGGAGGGCGGCTCATCGGCGGGGAGAGGCAGCCGCGGAGCGCGGCCGGAGCAGCTGAGCCGGCTGTGACAGGCGGGGAGGAGAAGGAAGTGCTGCTTTTCGGCACCTCTTTCTTTTTGTTGTTGTGGGTGCTCTCCTGCTAAGCCGTAGAGGTTCCCTCGGAACTCCCAGCTAAAGGGATTGAGCGGGTGCTTCTCTATGTAGATTAAAAAAAAAAAAAAATCTTGCCGAAAACACCATAATCATCTTGCCGAGGGCTAGCAGAGGCATTCCCGCAGCTAGATCCATGCCCGATTCCTCCTTTCCCGAGTTTTACGCAAGATTTGCTTTAAGCTCGACGGAAACTTTTTGTTGCCTCCAGGCAACTAGAAAGTGAAACCAACTAAAAGCAAAAATGAAACTTTTCAGCCGGTTTTTATTGCACGAAGTAAAGAAAATAAGCGGTAGACACAAGGGAAAACACGTTAGGTAGGAGCGATTCGTGGTTTATGAGTGGCATCTCAAGACATGTTAATGATTTGTTCAGTGCTGTCAGATGCAATTTATTAGTGATTGAAGTAATTCCATGAATTAATTTCTGTGAAATGTTCTTTGTTTTTAGAATTTGAGTCTGTTTCATCAAACAGGAATCTAGTTATAAATGTCTTAAATTACCATTAAGACTTCAAATCTCTTAATTTTTTGCTGCTCAGTACTTCATAGCTTCTGTTTGAGAAGCTATGGGTCCTAGTCCCGCTAAGCTTTGAGCTTAAAAGAAGCTATTTTGTATTTATGGCAATCAATAACTTTTTGCTTTACGCAGCATAGAAATTTAACTGTAGCCATGATGTGAATCTACATCCCTAGATGTAGATATTTTGTGTCATGAAATAGTATGAATCACAGCAACTCAGCAGTCCTTAAAATTCAGAAAGTACAATCAGTTAAACTTTTTTTCTGTGTTTTTTTTTTTTTTTAAGGAAATTATCTCAAATAATGACAAAAGTTAATCACGTGGTGAATGTAGAAGTAGCAAGCCCTCAGATAGGGAGGAGGCTGTGAAAGTTGGAAGTAGCTGAGTATCTAGTACTCAGGTTTGCAAATCAGATGGAATTCTCAATAGCTGGTCTTCCTACTAAGCATGGGGGAGCAGGAAAGGTGCTGATCAAGTTTGGAAACACAGCATCTAGTTCTAGATTCACTTTGTGTATAGAGAGTGTATGCCGGTCATCTGGACGTGTGTGGATTGAATCTAGGACTTGTTTTGGCAAACTATACCAGAATGGTGACTTTGGGGGAGGAAAATTGACATGCTGAATCAGTTACATCGGGGCATTGGACACTGAATTTGGCAGATGAAGCCCTAGTCAAGAGGGATGCAGATCCTTGTCCTTGGAAAGGCCAGAACTCAGTGATCAGTTGCTTAGGTCACTTGATTCTGCTTTGAGCAGAATCACAGGCTGACTACTTTAGATGATAATATTTGAACAATTAGATGTGTCTGAGCTTTTTGGGGTCAAATGGAGATCTTTGGTTTTTTGCTGTATGACAAGCTCTAGGTGTATGTGTTACATGAGGCTCAGGTCATTATGCACAGCACTTAAGTTACTTGATTTCAATCCTTTAGTGACGTTTTTACCTTTTTCAAGTTGGAGTTTCAACTAGTTTGTGAACCTAAATTGAGTTTGAAGCTTTATATAGGCAATAATATAATGGAATTGCGGGAACTTGAATTATGATTCAGACTCATTGGCTTTGGGCTCTGAGTCTTATGGATCTTGGGGTGCTTTTGTTTGCTATTCTTTGCCTTGTGGCCATTTAATTTTACTTGAATTTGTACCTACATCAGCTAACTCAGTGCTATGCTGATCATCAGCTTGGCTCAAGATGACTGTAAGAGATCATTTTATTATTGTTACTGCAACTGTAACTACTTAACTGAATGTGCTTCTTCAGCGTTCCGTCTTAGGACTCACTGGGAAGCAATACCCTTAAAGCCTGACTTCAGGAGAGGTAGGATTTTTCATCTTTGTCAATACTTTATCCTAAAAGCATTTAGAAGCTAAAACCATTTAGGCAACACACCAATGAACCTTGTTGACAGATCACTTCTGAAATAGTGTATGTTACTGTAAATGTGTTGGGGCTCTAGAAATATTGAATCCTTGGAAGGTGTTAAGTGCTGGTGTTCTGATTGTCCATCGATACCACTGTCAATGTGACAAATCTTCTAATCTAGCTCAGTCCCTCTTTTTTGGTGGGTGGGAGGAGCGGGCAAAGATACAGTCTTGTTCGTTCCCAGACTGACAGATACTAGAGAAGACACTTTTTGTGAGGCTGCAGGTGCCCTTCCCAGACAGCATCATTGTCCAAAGCCATTGATGTTCATTGTCGGTGCCTCCTGGAGCCTGAGGAATTCCTGTGTTCCTCCAGCATCCAACAACTCTGTACAATTTTTTTGGTTTTGACCTCCAGCTTCCAATTGTTAAGGGATTTCTGGTTCAATCTCTGCTAAATTGTCTACAGGCACTGTCATGTTTCACTGGTGCATTTCTGTGATCTGAAATATGAATTAGATTCTCTCTGTTGTATCCGTCAATAGCACTTCTATATTTTATCATCCGTTTCTTTAAGACTGTTGGCTTGGGGAAATTCCCAGGCAATTTGTAGCAAAATTCAACTTGGCTGCGGTTCATAGTGGACAAGTTGATTTGTGAGCCATTGCTTTTCCTGTAGGACCAGATCAAGCAAAAATAGATTTGACTTCGACTGTCAACTCTTTAGCTTAACTAAAAGATACTGTCCGTATCTCAGGAAAACGATAATAGTTCAGAATGAGTGCATTGCTGCTTTTTCTGTTCGACAAACACAAACAATGTTTATTTTGCTCAGGGGGCCAATGTTTCCTGAGCTACAGAAATGACCATTTTGTTGCTTGTTCTTTGCAATCAACAGTAAACTTTGAGCTTACTTAGTGCTGATGTTCACTTGATGTCAGTAGAAAAACACTATTAGCATTTTTCTTAAACTTGTCTATCCATAAAGACTAGTGGTTTTGTTTATGTCTTGTAATACTTTGGATTGTCATCCCGGGGTCTGTATTTTGTAGGACTGATGGGATAGAAGGATGTTTAGAAAGTGTCTGTAACTCTTAATGGTATTACATGTTTCTTGTGGGTTATCATCTTAAATTGCCCAATTAATGTAGCTAGATGGAACAAATTTTTTTTGAAGTTGTCGTTGTTCTGTCCGCCCCCCCCGAGATCTGGTCCTATTCCAGCCGCTCACATACTCTTGAGCCTGTAGCCAATGAAAATCTTCAGACTCTTGCTAAGATGTCATAGGTGATTTTAACAAAATGTAATTTTAAACAGAATTTGCTATGCCCTTGTAGAAGTAATTAAAGATTTTTTAGCAGTTATGTTCATGCTGGACTCCCCTGTATAAAGAGAAGTCTTTTAAACTCACCTGCTAGGTCATGCACCCTCTCTTGGTTGTACTAATAATCTGTTTTGGTTAGAATACATGCTGGGGAAACTGTGGATCTTCATTTTAATGGCACAGCTATGTAGACGACTGTGTCACTACTCTTCTTGTATGTATTGGTTTAGAGTGCCTTTCTGTTTACAGCTATAGTAGCTCAGGAATGGGATATCCATGTGTTTTCCAAACGCTTTATTAAAAATTTGAATTATTTAGTTTGGAGAAGAGGAGGTTGAGAGGAGACCTCATTGCTCTCTACAGCTACCTAGAAGGAGGTTGTAGTGAGGCTGGTGTTGGTCTCTTCTCTCAAGTAACTAACGACAGGACAAGAGGTAATGGCCTCAAGTTGCACATGGAAAGGTTTAGATTGGATATTTGGAAGAGGTTATTTTCTGAAAGACTGGTTAGGCATTGGACCAGGCTGCCCAGGGAAGTGGTGGTCACCATCCCTGGAGGTGTTCAAAAAACCACCAATGTGGTGCTTTGGGAAATGGTCTAGTGGTCAGGGAGATTTTGGGATGAAGGTTGGACTTGATGATCCTAGAGGTCTTTTCCAACCTAAAGGATTCTATGATTCTATGAAAATTTAACACCACGTTCGTTGATGGCGTCTTCACAGCACCTCTCAAATTGAGTTAGACTAGGCATTTGTTGGTCTCAATCTCACAAGCCCCACCTGTGTTTCTACCAGCTTGCTTAACTGAATTTATATTTTTGTCTCCCTATAAGTTTTTGCTTTTTCAGGATATGTAGACCTTCTTCTGATCATACTGTTCCACAGTCAGAACATGCCCTAGGTTAACACTGGTATCCGGTCTTCCAGTTGTGTATCTTGAGTGCCAAACACCATCCATCCCAACAGCAGTTTGCAGAAGTTAAATAGGAGTGCTAAATATTCCTATAGTGTCCTTCCCCACCTATTTCCTCCCAAATTGTTCTGAAGCATTCCAGACAGATGAAAAGATATGTTGCAAAACATCTTCATTTGTAGGGAATGGAAAATGTTGTACCTTACTGTATATTTAATTAGTTTGGGCATAAAAAGTTGTCAAAAATGAAAATATCTACAAGTTTTCAATCCCAGTTTAACAAATAAACCTCATTTTTATCATCCGTTAGTAAGAGAGAAGCACAGCCCTTCATAAGATGTGATAAATGTCTCTGCTTTCCAGAAGTACTAAAAAAAAGTCCTTCTACTTCCTGGCAATGCACAGACTTCTATAATATAGTGTCAAAAAACCAGTTTCACAACTATGAAAATTTAGAAAATGGAACCAATGCACTCCATGATTTGAAAAAAACTATCTATCAAAGTCTGGGAAATTGTCCGCAGGGAAAGCGACAAGGTCCAAAAGGATTTATACTGTGACAGATGTGGATAGATAGTAACTTGATTCAGTAACTGGGAGTAAAAAGGAAATGTGGCGCACAAATTTTAACTTTACATTCTGCATGACAGTTTCTTTTGGATTTGCTTTGGGTTTTTTTTATACATTGGTTGCATTTAAATCTGTGAAGCTCAGTTCTTAATGTCTTTTGATCTTGAATAATTTGAGATGAAAATGAATTTAAACCTAGAACTTTACCATTACCTTCAGTATAAAGTAGAAAAAACCATCCCTGTAGTTCACAAGTGTAAATATCTCCTTGTACATGCAGTTCGTGGTGGGTTAACCTTGGCTGAGCACCAGGTGCCCACCAAGCTACTTTATCACCCCCCCTTTCCTTCCCCTCTCCCTCCTCAGCAGAGCAAAAAGAAAGGGGAGGAAAATAAGATGAGAAACAA
>JAVSBS010020653.1:0-14805 GCA_033124195.1 Coracias cyanogaster | reverse complement strand
TGGTCAGTTTGGGTCAGCTGTCCTGGTTGTGTCCCCTCCCAAGATCTTGCCCACCCCATCCCACTGGGAGGGTGAATGTTGGGAAGAGCCTTGGTGCTGTACGAGCACTCCTCAGCAGTAGTCACACCACAGGTGTGTTATCAACACCTTTCTAGCTCCCAGCACAAAACCACTGCCACTATGTGGAAAACCAGCTCAGCCAGACCCACTACACAGTTGTACAAATCCGATGTCTGTGGTAAACAAAGCCCAAGCTCTACTTACACAAGATCCTACAAGCATGGGCTACTGCCAAGCTGCTGTCTCATTTCCCCTCACTAATGTAATATACTCCAGACCATATCTTACTCCTTTGATTACATAATCCTTCTCTGGCTTTCAGTTTTCACACTGGAGGGTTTTGTTGTTGAGAGCTTGTTGTTCTTTTAACTGTAGGAACTGTATCTGCTAGATGACTTGACAGAAGGAAACTGAGACGTAAGCAACAGAATATCAAGCAGATTAGTTTTACTTTGGGGTGGAGGACATTGTAGATGGTGGTAGCAAATCAAGTAGTAACTGTCTGCAAAAAGTGTGCGTATAGCTAAAAACTAATCTGTAAGCAAAAATTGAATTGGTAAGAAGGTCCAACGCAAAAGCTTTGACTTGGGGCGTTTTGGCAATGAGAGAGAACCATAGTTATAACTATTCACTAATATTTTAAAACATCTATTGATAGGCTGTTAGGGGACTGTCTACAGTAAACGTCATCAATGACAACAGTTACCATGCCTCTGCAAATCCTTTAAAATCTATTAAAAATGTTCATGGGGAAGACCATACTTAAAGAAAACTGTTGCTTTACCAGTTTAGTCTAGTATGAAGGTAGATTGAAGATGTTCAAACAAAGTACTAAGAAACCAGGGCTAAAAGAAGCTGTGGAAGTGAGTAGTGGCTGTTGACAATACTCAGTCTTGGGTGCAGCTGAAATGTAATTTGTTTTAATTTCTTCAGGCTTGCTAATAACTTGACTGTTACATAAATATAACAATATTAGTATATGTGCAGATTCCACTCAATGGCATTTCAGTGGTGAGGGTAAATTACCATAATTCAAGTAATGTATATTAGAAGTACTCCAGTATGTACATCATTGCGATATAGCCCCAAACAGATAAGTTTCTGGTTTTGTGGCTTTATTTTTGTTGACAAATTGACTATTCAGTGTTGCAACTTCATGTGTAAAATAGGAAGCTGAAAATGGATTTGCCCTCTTGACTTGATTAGGCATTCAAACTAGTTGGCCCCGTGGTGTTTTGACTGATGAGAACTTTTATTGGAGGATGGGGTGCAACCTGGGAGAAGGGAATGCTGGTATCATCTGAGAAACCTGCTCTTGTTTTGCCGGTCTTCCTCTTCAGTACTTGCAGAGACTCTTCCAGTGGAGAGCTCTTGCATGAGTAGTGTATTCAGTCCAGAGTTGCATTGAACTTGAGATGCTCTTTGACTACCCTGCTTTAAATTTTTTGTATGGCATGCAAATACCTGCTTCAGTACCATTGTAACTAAGGTTGGTCTTAGTGAAGTGAAGCACCTGCCAGAGCGACTGCCTCTTGAGCTCTTTTACTGTCATGGTCTGTAGCTTCATGAATGATGTGCATTGACAGTGGGAGAGCAGTTCCTCTCTGCTTATTCCTATGCTTGGCATTCATTTGTGTATTTGCATAAGTGAAGTGGATCAGATAACTGTTCTCCCTTAAAACTGACTGATTTTTGTAAAGTTAATTTTGAACTATGTCTGTCCTATGGTTTAATTAACTGTGGTGTTGACCAGTTGCTTGCAGTGGTACTAGCAGCTCCCACTTGCACAATTTAGCAGAACTGGCTTACAGCAGTTTAAAGTCTTCATAAAAGAACATCCTTCAAACATATTTGTTGGGCCCCAAAACACCTTTTTGGGAAGTCGTTCCGTTTGCCTGTCTTGACTCGTCATGTTGTCTGCTATTATCTTGTTCCTTACGGAAGCAGAAACCTACAGGTTTTCCAAAAAGAATCACTGGAGAGAAATTTTAAAATCTGTTAGACTTCTAGCCTAATTGATCCTTTGTCATCTTCCATTTGGATGCATAGTTGTTATTTTTTCAGAATGAGCAGGAAAAAGCTGTTTCGTAAGAGTTCTTTAAAAGCTGCTTGTTCTGCTTGAATCATGCACTCTTTGTACCTCCAACACCAGCAGCTGTCTCTGCAGTAAATTTATCTCACTGACCAGTTGCATCGCATTAATAAAAATATATCCATGTTTTTGGTTTGCCTTAAAGGAATCATATGAAAAATTAATTTGAAAATTCGTCCTCGCTGCTCATAGCTACTGAAAAGGGGGAGTCGATAACAAATGAGGAAGTAACTTGATTCTTGGCGTTGAATTTGCTTGTTTTTTTCCAAAAAAATAAGCATGTTCTTAAACAGAGAAGGAGGAAGAGTAATGGTTAACAGGGAAAGGGCAAGTTGTTTTTGAACCCATGTGATTTTCAGAAAATAAACTGAAGGAAATCCAGTCCTGGCAGAAGCTTAGGAGAACCTAATTTAGCTGGTATAAAAGTAAAACTAGGAGCCTTTAAGGAAGTTCTTGAGAGTAACAAGAGTATAAAACAGAACAGGCCCATAGTTTAGATCAGTGTAGCATAAATAAAGTGGAATTGCATTGGAGATCTTTAGAAGTGGTGCAAAAAATACCCTATGCAGTTTATTCTTTTCATTTCTTTTTGAGGGTGCTTCCCAAGGGTATCTAAAAGGAAGTTGTTCCTGTAAGACAGAGGAGGCCACAGTGCAGCTCCCAGACAGTGTATGGCAGCAAAGGAGATTGATGTACTTGCTAAACATGAGGCCTAAGTTTGCACCTGGGTGCTGACAATTTACTCCTTGGTTTTAAAATGCACACTATCAAACTAGTTCTGAGTAAAATGAACAGATTAATTCTGCTTTGTGATATGGCTGCACTTACCACTTCCTAAAAGTCATAGAACCTGTTGAGGCTTTTTTCCTTTGAAGGTGTAAATGGGAGGGACAAATAGTTGGAAAGTACCGAGTTCTTCTTATGCAACAACTTCAAGTTCTATGAACTTCATCCAGATAAGGACTGTGGATGATTTTTTTAAGAATCTAGTAATCATAACATTTAAAAGTAGATCGTGGTGCTTTCAGGTAGTCTCCTTTGCTCTGGGCTTGTAATGTACAGCGAAGCATTTAACAGTTGTGCTGGACAAGATGAGGTGGGTGGTAAGTGTCCATGAACATATTGTACCTTTCCGGATGACTGATTTATCAGTGTCTAGTTCTTCTCTACGTGGTTTTCACCTTCAAAAGTTTAGCCTACTACGTCAGCTACTACTAGGAGTTTATCCTCTTTGGCTCAGATTCAAAAACTACTGGCTCATAAATACAAATGCATTAAATTTGAACAGCTGGAGTGTTTTCAGTTATGTGCTATACATTCTGCTATAGGTTTATAGTAACCATAGCATGAATACATAAATGGCGTTTGCAACAGCTCCTAAATCATTGGAGTTCACAACCTGAATTATTAAGGTAACCTGCAGTAAGTGTTTATTGACTATAATACACTTAATTTCTGCAATGCTAAGGTTGACCATTGTGTGGCTTGGCCATTCTTGCTTTGAGAAGAACAGGCAGTAACTATTGGGAGCAAGTTAGATCCAGAAACTGTTTTGACTGTTCAAGTGCAACGTGAATTTGCTCATCAGTAGTTTCTTCATAACAGTATTTCATTCATTTTACACCTTTTAGTGTAACACCTTCCGGTGGTAACATAGTATGAACAGAAATCTGCATTTCTCAGATTTTTGAGAGTTGTGTTTAGTGAGTGTCTGTGATACCGCTTGAGAGCTACAGTTGAAGCATTTACATATTTGTGGTAGAGATTGTAGATCCTTTTTTCCTATAGGGAGTTTCAGCACTTATTAAAATATTTTGCACATCTTCATTTTTAACTATTTTGATTTACAGTTTCTAGTCAGTATTAGACTTTGTTGATTTACTTTACAAAACTATGTAATTTTCCTATCTGCAACTTCAGTAATATGAATGGGACTGAAGGAAATAGCCATTTCAGTTTCATTTTACTTAAGGAGATTGTCAAATTAGTGAAATAGAAGTGTTCCACAAAACACCTTTCTTCTAACAAAAAATAACACTGTTCTGTTGGAAGGTGTTTCATCAAGTTTTCCAGGAAACTCTTTTCTAAAACAGGAAAAATACTTTGAGGAACAAAACACATCTTTTAAATAAATGGTATATTCATTGAAAAAATTAGTTCAGAACTGAAAAAGAAAAGCCAGGATACTGTAATTGCCACATCTGACTGTGTGACTAGAAAATATGATAAATGTATGGGGCAAATATTAAAATAATTCTGCTTAATTCTGAATCTTAAAAGCAAACACAAAACTCTTCAGCATACTTCATAACTTTGATAGCTCAACTTCAACCTTATGGATCTCTAGGTAATTTAACAAATTTCTATACCAGCTACTTCACTGTATCTGAGCTTTTTCCAGTAGTGCATCAAGTGACATGACTAACATCTGTTGCATATGCTTTAGTCTTTCCTCTTCACCCTAGGGATGCATTGGTGTATTTTGTTTCTAGAATTTTCCTCCTGTCTTAGGTGCTCGTATTTGTCCACTTTTATCTGATGACTTCCGAAATGGATGGCCAATTTGATGGATTGGAAGGAATTGCGATAGTAATATTTACAAGTCTCAAATTGACAGGCAGGAGATGTCTTTTAAGGACTGTAGGAAGTAAAGTATAAATTTGTTACAGTATACACTAAAGAATATACATGGTGAGTGCTTAAAAAAGTTTAAATAGTAGCATGCATCTTCTTGACCAGTCACTCAGATGTGAGGCCCTAATCTAAATAAAATAGGGCTTTATTACTTCAGATGTTTGAAAGAGAGTTATTTTTAAAATGCACCTGCTGTCTTCAGATTGGAAAAGGCAAAATCAAAGCATTTTGTGCATTAGGACTGAGCAATCGTTTTATGGTCTTTTTGGTTCTTTTAGTTCATTCATTAGTCTTTGGCAAAACCTAGAAAGTGTTGTCTTCTGTTCAGAGCAGCTTTTCCTTCGTACTGGAAGTTGTTTGGACCTTAGAGTGAGCCTTGCCTGTGGTTCCTGGGAGAGTGTAGCAGCAGGAGGACCCAGGTGAAGGAAGAATGCACACCTCCTCTGCTGTACTGAACCCACTGACAGCTATAACATGATATAGGTGAAACACGTTCGAAACTGCACTACTGACAAAGAAATTGCGGAATGACCCTAGTTTTGTCACTTCTCATGTAATAGCAATATGTGATTTGAAAACATGTAGTGTTTATTTAATTGCACCTGTTCCTTATGCTGCACTTCCCTGTGTTAGGTGCTTCTGTCTTGTCCTCGCTTAAGCATCTGTCCTTGTGGTGAGTCAAGGCCTGTGTGTGCAGTCTTCTGTAATAATAAATGTTGCTATTGGTCACCAGATTTGACTGAATTAGGGTATGAAAGAGTATTAAGTTACTATGAGTATTGTGATAATAGGTAGATAGGTAGGCAGGTAGAGAAGAAGTGCTCTGTAAATCACAAAAACTGAGGAAAAAGCAGTGGTGCAAAGTTCTCCATCAGCAAGCATCAAAGAATTGTCCTCATAAGTGCTTCAGTTGTAGAAAAAACAATAAATCGTACTTCGTATCAAACTCAGTAACTATATCATATAGTAATGGGTCTGTAGGAAAGGGGTTTTTTTGTACACAGCAATGTTATTAATTGTCATTACATTTATCGTAGTAATGCCTACAACCCAACCAAAATGGAAAAGGTTTGTGTTTTGTGCTTATACAAAAGTATAACTTTTAATTTGTAATTATCCTAATTCAGATTTCCTCTTTTTCTTAGAAGAAAGGCCAGAGTATAAAGTAATTCTGTTACAGATAGTGCTATGGGTATGTCTTCCAAAGTTTGAACCTTCATTCTGCAAATTTGAGTTTTGATTAGCACTATCACTGTTACTTCAAGATTCTGGATTGAGAATCCAAAAATTAATGACAGCTTTTAAGAGCTTGGGAGACAAAGAACAGTCACCTGTCTAGGTTCCGATCTACTGGAAACCATTTAACTTTGGCATTGCATGTCATATTTTGATTGACTAATACCCTGGAATTCATAGAATTCAGCTCAGAAGGGGTCTTAGGAGATTTCCTTCTTCAGCCCCTTAACAGGACCTTGTGCAGTGAGGTTTTGACAGTGGTCTCCAAACTTATTTGATCATGCACCCTATCAGTAAAACTTTTTTGAGCCTGCACCTCCAATTCACGTATATTTATTTTTAAGTTATATGCATGTGCTAATGGATTGATATAGATATATTATGTACGCTATAAAGCATACATAAAAACCCACAAAGGATGAGATAAAGATGAAAAACATGATTTAAAATTATTTTTTACTTATCAGTGACACAAAATATTTTCTTCCCACACTACAAGGGATTGTCTTGTGCATAAGTGCATCTTGTGCAGGTGTGCACCCTGCTTTGGAGACCACTGATCTATGTGGTTGAGGTTTTGCAGCTTCTCCAGGCAACCTGTGCCAGTGTTACATCACTGTGCTATACCACCATGTGAAGATGCCACTTCACTTTGTGAAGATGTTTGGGGTTTTTTTTCCCCTTACAACCAGACAATTTCCTGTGGTGTAGCATGTGTCCATCACTTCTTGTACTGCTGCTACATGCCTCCAAGAAGAGTTTGATTTAAGGCCGCCCAGGGAAGTGGTTGAGTCACCATCTCTGGAAGTATTTAGAAGATGTGTAGCTGAGGGATGTGGTTTAGTGGTGGACTTGACAGTGCTGGGTTAAAGGTTGAATTTGATGAAAAAGGTCTTTTCCAAGCTAAACAATTCTATGATAAGCATCTTTCAGGGAGTGGGATCCAGCCAGTAGGTGATCCCCTGGCTATTTTAGTGCTCTTAGCTTCTCTGTCTTTAATGGGTTTAAGTCCAGTAACAGTCTTTGTAGCATCTCCCTTATACTGGGGAGGAGAACGTGGCTGGGAAGAGTATAACTGGATGTGGTATTCCAGATGCCACCTTATAAATGCTGAGTAGTAGGGAATAATCACCTCCCTGAGCCCATTAGCTGTGCTTCTCTCCCAGTACAGCCCAGTATGCTGTTGGCCTTCCTTTCGACAAGGATTTGTGCTGCTGACTCATGTTGTTTTACCTTGGTGATCCAGCTGATTTAATGCTGATGTGTTTTCAGAGACTCTTGTTAAGATCAGCTGCTGGGGATGGAAATGCTGATCCTTTGCATGTGCAGAGGAAATGCACTGCCTAATGTTCTCATCCTTACAATATTTCTTAACCCTTAATGAACAAGTGACTGCATAAAAAGCAGAGTTGTAGATGTCTTTAGAACACAAGAGTAATGCCACAGAAACATTAAAAGGGCCGAATCTGAAGGCATTTAAGGATTGAGTAAAGTTGTCATTGTTGTGGTTCGGGATGGCAAACTTGCTTACTGAACTATTGAGTGCAAATCGGTCTTTGAGCCTTAATGTAATTTAGCCTTTTGGCTTATTAGTGTAATCCATGGCTTATGCCTGAGAAATCATTAAGGAATGGATTACATTTACAAATTATGTCCAATAAATTTAGACGCCCTCACTTTTCTTCAGTTTTGATAGCCTTCAGAAAAATCTTTCAAAGTCTTTCCAAATTCATGTGATGATAAGCAAAATTCATAGCAGTTCAGCCAGAGGTAGGTTGCTACCCAAGTCTCTTACAAAGCATCAACCTACTCAACTGGGTTGAAATCTCAGGAGACCTTGTACTTTCCTCACATCCTAGGACAGACTCAGTGCAGATTCTGAAAGATCAGGGTCAGCTGAGTTAGCAGTTTTGAATTACACTTTGAATGTCTACTCTGGTTCAGTATATTCAGTAGAAAGACAAGAAATGGAGTAGCTGTTCAGGCAGCAGTTGTTGCTGTGCATGAGTCAGTATACATTTCTAAATAACGATGCCTTTAATGTACCACCAGTAGAAAATAACTTCTCAGCTGCTGCTTCTGTGCTTAGCAACAGTGTATTACCTATCTATTCATCTAGATGTGTCGTCTTCCTTGTCTGGTCCCTTTTAATACGTCCACAAGAATTGTGCAGTGAGCTGGCCTTAGGTAAATCCTTAGATTTATCCCACGTGTTATTTTACCTCTTTTGAAGGCAGCTGCATCCATTAGTTTTCAGTAGTGCAGTAAATCTGACAGTAGGCTGATGAACCGTTTGTAGCGGCTCTGCAGGCTGAGCCTTACCTGTTGCCCAAATGCAAGTTGCTTTTCTTGCATCCTTTTCAAAACCTTGCTAAGTCCTGAGTATATTGGGAAGCTAGATGGAGTTGGAAGAGAGTTACATAATTCAGAGCAGTTTTATGTGGAGTAAGGCTGAAATTGTTGCGCGTACTTTGCTTTCAGTACTTTTCAAGACGTCGTAGTCACTTGTACAGTCACTTTTGAACAAATACTGACAATTTTAAATCAGCAAATCGGAGGCAAAGTTTGTTACATTATTTCAGTAGAGGTTGTGGTTGTTTGCAGTCAGAGGCAGGGAAAATATCCTCATTGTTTCTAAGTGAGGTACCCCTGTTGGTATAACTGATACAGCCTTTTGGAGAGCTTGTTTGGCTGTCCGCTTTTATTCTATCCATTTCAGAATCTGTCCTTCACAGGATTGAGTTCATCCTTTTTTGTTTTAGAAAGAATAGCTTTACATTTGTCTATTAAAACCTTTTGTTATGCCTAGCTTTTTAAGCTATTAATGCCATTTTAGTGGAGAAAATGACTCAGTCTCTTATCACTGTCATGGTTTGTCATTTTCAGTCTTGATTCTGACTACTTTTGTTTTTCTTTTTTTCTCTTTTTCATGAGAACTGAGTTAAAAACGTGTTCTGTAATGAGAAGCCAAGAACCTATACCTTACTTTCCTATTGGAAACTCACATGCTCAACAACTTTGTATTTACTGCTAATATTTAAGGGCTGTCTGTCCAGTATTAATCTGTGTAATAATTGTTCTGTGGTTTTGTTGAATAGAAATATTATGTAATGCCAAATAAGGTTTAAGATTGTTTTTCCAGTTCTCTTATTAGTACCTTTATCAGCAATATCCATCACCGGAAGATTCTGATCAAGTTAACTGGATAAGCTTTTTTCCATCAATCATACTTGTCTTTTAATTCTTTGCAAGTAACATCCAGTGTCAACAGTTCACTTTTATTTGGTCTCAGATGACTCTTTGCCAACAGGCCCACATTGTCCCATTACCCTTTACAATAGAGTACCTAACGCAAGACTTCTAGTTTTCTTCCAGACCTCTGAGAATTTCCCAGGACTCAAGCATTTTTTCAAATCTCTGGGTATATCCCTTCTTCCAGAAGTCTTGAATGCAAGCTGTCTGGGTCTGCTGATTTGAAAGCTCTTGTCTGTGCCCGTTTGATATCCTTGCATTAAATGTGATATAAAGGCACTTATTTCCAAGGCAGGTTTATTGAACATTTCTGCTTATTTTGATGCAAACGTTTTGTCCATTTTATCTGACTTTTCTTCCTTCTGCCACAGAGTATTTCTCCCTTTTCAAATTCCTATCTGTCTCTGTTTGTCCTCATAGGTAAAAAGAAAAGGCAACTGCAGCTGGTGGACATGCCATGTCTTACTGTCTGAGCAGATTATGCACGCTGACTTGTGCAGATTGCTGCCTCTTGGCTACTGCTAGGGAAAGGGCTTTTGATGATACGTGTAGCATAGACTCACATTGTTGTGAAGTTTAAACCTTTCTTCAAGACTAGTTCAGTGGCATTGCAGAGAAATCTAATATTGTATTGTCAAGAAAGCATTGATTTTTTTTTTTCTTTTTCTTTTTCCCTAGATTGATTACACAGTCTGACAGGTAGCACTTTTATAGTTGTTGTAGAGGGTGTCAGGAATAACTCTACACCTAGTACCTCCTGTCAGAGTTTATTGATGAGCAGCATGCTTCATCTCCAGAATAAATCAAACACTTGGATCCAGACATGGAATTTAGCTGTGTCCCAGTTAAGGCTCTGAAGGCTGTGTCGAAGTTGGACTACCCACCTAAGGACTCGGGTGCCTGTGGGAAACTAATTTTTGTACAAATCAGATCATGAAACACCTGTGTGAGAGAATGAATGAATGAACCTGAGATCAAATGTTAGGTATGTCCAGAGCTGCTCCTGTCTTGGAAGGGCTGAACAAGTTGTCATGACAGTTGTATTTGAGTCAGTTTGGGTTATGTTTAATTCTGACTAGTGTCCACTTTGACAGACATGTTTTGATTTATGCTTAATAAATGGTGATAGCACCGAGTGCATCTTGAGTTATGAATTCAGTCAGAAGTTGTGTGCAATAATGGAAGTTAATGTTTTTTTATGTAAGAGACTAGTCATCAGCGTGTTAGCTTGGGAATAAAGAGCTGGATTCAACTTAAATCTGCGGAAACTCAAGCCAGCTTAGTTTGGGAGCGTGTTGTGTTATAGCTTGGAGTATTGGAATTGCCTTTCTGTTTGTGGCACTTTAGATAAGAGCACAAAATATTTGGAGCTGTAAGATCAAGAGATGGCACAAGAGCGAGCCTGGTTGTAGCTGTCATGGAAGGGGGGGGTGGGCCTTTATTCTAACCTCTGCTTCCAGGCTATGCATTTGTTTTACATTAAATGGTCATTGAATAATATCCTGGGAAGCTTACCATCAAACTTGCTGGCTTGAAAGATGATACAAGGAACTTTCATCAGCCCTCTGCCACCTGCAGAAGTGGGGGGGACTGACTGTTGCCTGGAGGATTTTTTTGATGGATGGGAAAGCTTTGAAAGTAAGGTAGGAATATAAAACTCTGTCCTCATTGCTTGGGAGACTAATTAGTCTGCCTAAGCAGGTATAAATGACTTGGCATAAGCAGTGATGAATTCTTAAGGAATCAGAGTTAGGTTTCAAAGTCTTTTAACCTAGAGGGATATATTTCCCACCCCCTCCACCCCACAACTCTTATCTTTGTGGAGTATACCAGGAGAGTAAATGAAACCTCTTCATTCCGGAATGCTTTTTTTTTTTTTTTTTCCTCCCAAGTTCATAGTTTTATAGTAGTTTCAGTATGGGAATAGCTAAATCATACTATACATGTGTAGCTTTACAAGAGGCTTATAGTACTTTGTTAATGCATTTTATAGAAAATGCATTATCTTTGTTCTGCGTGAGTCTTCTTATACTGACAGCACTGTAGTAGAGATTTCAGCCCACAGCAGATGTAGAACAACATCTGCCTTAGAGGGGCAAACAAGTAAAAGCAGTCAATTGGGTGGGATGGAGATAGTTTTGGAGAATGCTTCTAAGTAGCAATCTGTAACAGCAGCTCTTAAATTAACCAAATACGACCTCTAGAACTTTGTGCTGAAGTCAGTGTCATTAAGTTGACTTTATCACTCCTTGAATTGTATTGGGTATCTCTTCATTTAAAGTAAGTTACAGGCTGTAACAAGTAGGCATCTCTCTTTATGAGCAGACAGTATATCTCTGTTAGAAGTTTAGAAGGGTTTGTAGAGAGTTTCAGTAGCTAGATGACATCAAGACAAAATGTTTAAAAAAGCCTGTAACATTACTGGCTGTCAGGCTGCGTAACTTTAAAATTGTACCTACTTATTTTCACCAGTTTACTGTAAGTACTGGCTAAAAGAGGCAGTTCTGCTTTAGAAACACAGTACAAGCTTATTCTCGTCTTTATCTTTATTTGATGTTAAGCATCTTTGATGTTAAGCACTGTTCTCAGATGCAAAATGTGATTAACTTGTGGGAATTCTGAGTGTACCATTTACTTCCAGTGAAGTCTTTCCATCCATCTTTCTGTTTTGTTAAGAAATACCAATTTCTCAATTCTTGTTGACCCCATTGTTTTTAAATTATTTCAAAAGTTAAGTGTACTGAGTTTGGTTGGGATAGAGTTAAGATCAGTATAGTAAACCAGTATAAGTTAGCAATTTTTTTTTTTTTTTAAATTTCAAAAGCAGCTTATTAGACTTGTAATGCTTATTTCCACTGTGGAGAAATGGTAATGTTCAGCTTTCCTGGTCTTCATTTTTCCATCCAGTCTTCATATAGCACTAACATACAAAATACCATGAAACGCATTACTTATGACTTCTTAAGGTAATTGAAAGGGACGCTTGGCTGAACCCTGCTTTCTGCTGTGCTGTTACTTGACACTTACCAGAGTTGAAGTGGATCACTGCCTTCGTGGGCCTCTCGTCTGTGTGGCTTGCTTTCTTGTCATCAGGTTTCCTGTAGCATTATAATGTGTGCTAGTGAGGGCTTTTTTGTAACATAGGTATGAGGATTATAATTTTGGGTAGGCATTATCCCCTGCCCCACCCTCCAGGTTTAGCTGCTGGTAAAGCTATTAAAGGGCCTCTGGTTGTCAAAATGAGACAGTTTTGATTCTAGGTCTAATACATATTAAAAGTAAAGAAATGTCAGATGGTGCAAAAGATTTTTTTTATTATTATTCATTGGTTTCACTTGAGAATTTCTTAGCAACTAGTTGTTCTTAAAATAAGTGTCCCATTCATTATAATAGTAGAAAAAGTGGAATGGAATGGTGAAAAAGTCTCCCTGTTCATAATCTCAGGTTTTTACCAGTTATAAACAAGAACACTACATATACAAGTTCTAAGGCAACTGCTGCTTTTTTTTTTTTTTTCCTTCCCAGTAGGCATTTTATCAACAGTGCTACTCAAACTTAGAAAAATCTTGGTTTCAAATCAAAGTTAAAAGATTCAGGTTTGTTAGCTGCAAGGCTCCGATGTTATCTTCTTCCGAGATGCAGCCACTAGAGGGGGTCTAAACCACCCTCTGTGTAAATAAGGGTTGTACTTAATGGCAAAACACATCTTCAGGTTTACAGGATTGCTGGAATGTTGTGGAAACATACTTCCTGAGGTGTCCAATTTTGTAGTTTGTTTTTTTTTTTTTTTAAGTGAGGCTGGTTTTAAGGGTAATTATTCAGAAATCTTTATATAGTTTAACCATTTGAGTAACTTTTCTTTGCAGGTGATCTTGTGAACTAGTGTACCATCAATGATGGCAGAACATCCACCGTTACTGGATACCACTTCAATTATAAGTAGTGAAATCCCTCTTCTAACTTCCCCTATTGTTAGTGGGGATGGAGCACAACAGGTAAGGAAACTTCATTATCTTTTGTTTTCCTTCTTCCAAGGGCATCTGTAAGATATGGACACTGTAAAAGATAGTAATCCTTCATCTGGAATATTTTTTTGCAGCTTTGGTCATGCATTTATTTTACAGATTGAGGTGAAGGTAGAACTGTTGCAGAGAAAAGATTTGTAAGCAGTATGAAGCAGAAAACCTGTCTTGTGAAAGAACATCTTCATAGAAGGATGGGACTAAAGAGCTGCCGAATTGTCTATCCATGCTTGAGTCTTAATTTGAAAGCTATATATGTACGTGACCTTGTTAAGGTTAATAAACCTTCCCTGATGATAGCTTACTAGCTCAGGCACAACATATGCTAACAGCTTTATAGCCTCCAGACTAACACTTGCTTACAAATGGATATCTTGAACGGTGGGACTTGTTTTGCTATGTTAGTATCTCTCTGGACACTTCTTCAATTTTTTTTTCTTTTTTTAGACAAAACTGGTCAAGGCAATAGAAAAGCTATGGTTATGGTTTCAGAAAACTTGAGAAAGGTCAGCTCTAATGAGGAAGAAGCATTGTCAAAAACATTCATTCTCTGTATCTTTTACCTATGAAGAATATTTTAACCCCCAGATAAGCACAGTTCTGGAGCAGCTTCCAATGGGAGAAAAGAAATGAAAAATTAAGTGGTTTCAAGTATCTGAATGGATTGAGAGATCACTGCCTGTCATAGCAAGAGGCTGAACTTGATGATCTAGGGAAGTCCCTTATAGTCTGCCATTCCCATGTTTGATTTTATGCAGAAGAAATTATTTATCATAAAGAGGAATTAATTTGTAAGGTAATAACACAGATGAGCTCTAAAACTGGAGAATGGATTGCAGCAGTTCATGAGATGAGATCTGGGCTGCAGTAAGATCTTCACAATGTAGGGGAAGCTTAAATACAGAGAAAGAGCTGATAAATCTTCTTTTTAATAGATATATGGACAGAACATTCCAGAAAAAAAAGGAAAAACCAATACCCAAACTTGCTTTCTCTCTTTTTCTGTTGCCCTTGAATACTTCAGGGATGGAGCATCCACAGCCTCCCTAGGCAACCTGTTCCAGTGTCTCACCACCATCAGAGTGAAGAATTTCCTCCTAATTTCCAATCTAAATCTAGCCTCTTCCAGTTTGAACCCATTACCCCTCGTCCTGTCACTGCAGGCCTCTGCGAAGAGTCCCTTCCCAGCCTTCTTGTAGGCCCCCTTCATACACTGTGGTGAACTTCATGAGATTCCTTCCAGCCCATTTCTCTACTTGTCAAGGTATCTCTGGGTGGCAGTGCAGCCATCTAGTGTATCAATCACTCATCCCTACTTGGTATCACTTGCAAATTTGTTGATGGTGCACTCTGTTCCATTATCTAGGTCTGTAAAGAAGGTATTAAACATTATCTGCCCCAGTATCAACCACTGAGGTAGATGACTAGTGAATAACATCCTGCTGGACTTTGCACTGCTGATCACAACCCTTTGAAACTGGCAGCTCAGCCTGTTTTCAGTCCACTTCT
>JAVSBS010020652.1:76688-91499 GCA_033124195.1 Coracias cyanogaster | reverse complement strand
AACAGACAGAGATGGCTCCCTCAGTGGCCCTTCACAGGGAAGGACACCACTGAGAGAGCTCAGCAAGATGCAGCCAGACCCAACAGAAGCCACACCCAACAGGAAGCTCCTTCAACTGATCGGCTCCTGGTTAATATAATCCTGGCCTTGCCCACAACCACAACCACCTGGGTGAGGGCAGAGACACAGGTGGGCCAAGTGCTGCCTCTGGAACATGAAGCCAATAGAAAAAAACCCAAAACATTCTGCTGGGTTGTGACTCATTCACAGGTCAGCTCCAACTTGGGGCCCACAATTTAGGCCCCAGCACTTCAGGCTCAAAGAAGGAACAGCAGTGTTTCCCACATGGAGCTCTGTGCTCTGGAATTAGGGAAGGCAGCGTGATTTGACTTCAGTCAGCCCCCTCCATCCACTTCAGGAATGTGACTTTGGTCCCTATTACGGAAGAAGTGGTTAGAGGAAACTTCTTCAGCTAGCTTCCTTCCCTTCCCAAAATGTTTCGCTGCAAAAAATGTTCAGAATATGGCAGGTAGCTCTTGGCTCCTACAGAGTATGGCCAGGGAAGCACATACATTCATAGAATAGTATGTAGCGTTTCACATTTGATGGAACACTGGAGCACTTAGCACTGACTGTACCATCTGGTGGGCACTCTGACAGCAGCTCTCTTCGATTTACTGGAGGCTTTACTGTGGATTTTGATAGGGGAGGGATTGGATGCTGTCTAAAATTCTATGCTGGAATTTGACCAAGTCCTTGAGAACTAGTTTGCGGACAACCCAGTATGCCCCCAAAACAGTGACATGTCTTTTATAGTCACCTGTCTGTTTGACAGGAGTTCTTAGGACAAAGTATGATGTCTGTTGTTACAGAATTACTGACTAGGAAGTTGTAACGCAGGTTGTCCAAGCAAATCAGAAAAGCTCTGGAGCATGGAAAAGATGAAAACCTACTTCTGCCTTATAAAAAGTATACAGCCAAAACTGACTGATGAGAGCAACCTGATCCTTGTACGCTACTATCAAATGCAGCGTCAGAGCGACTGCAGAAATGCTGCTCGAACAACCATTCGCTTGTTAGAGAGTTTGATGCGCCTTGCAGAAGGTAAGGCCGTGGCAATTTTATTTTTAGACTAACAATTAGCCTTTATAAAATGAATAGATCAGGAGTATATTTATAGCCAGTCACCAGAGGAGCAGCTTTTCCATAGAGGTAGGGATAGCTGATGCTTGTATTGCGTTGTCTTTCTAAGCTAAAGAAACTTGTGGTTGGAGATTCTGAATGTGGGAAAGGGTGTTACATTTAGATTATCAAAATAGGTTTTAATTTTGCTGTTCTTGCATTCATAATAAAAACTAAAACCACTGGAAAAAATCACATTCAGGAGAAAAATCTCAGAAGTTCTGTGTCTCTGTGAAAAGCAATCTCAGGGTTTACTTCATTTGAGTCCTGGGTTGCCATCCTATTTGGCCTTAGGGAAGGTGCCAAATATGTTCATCTATCCTAAAATTAATATAACCTCAAAAACAACACATTTTTCTTTGCTTAAGTATCAATAATCAAGTCTCTGTTTTGCAATACGACTTCAACATTTCCAATTCTGAGTTCAAATCGTATTTCATTTATAAGAATAAAATCAAAGGAAACAGTAGATCTCTTAGTATGATTTTGTTTTATAAAATAGCATATCAAGCATTGAATTGTAAAGAACACTCTGTATGATATTTTAAAAGAATATACTGTATGTTTGTGTAACAATCATGAGTGGTTTTTATGCTTTTATATGCCAGTCAGCAATGTAGTGCCTCCTGCACCAGATGTTTATATTTTGTTCTCCATTTTGGGGGAAAAAATATTTAAGTGAAAGACATTCCTAACTTTAAGGGATTCTCACGTTATTTTCACATTCAGTGTTTTTTCCGTTCTTGGGCATTCTCATGACTGGGGCTTCTAGTAGCATTTTGTTTGTTCAAAGCATTACATAGATGGTATTAATTAACCTGCTTTTCTCTTGCTGAATAAGAACTGTGTGTGTTTCCACGGGCAATTAGGAGAGCTTCATGTGGTAAATTATTTGCATTATATCCATTTATAAAAGTTAATTTTGTTTTGCTGAGTTAAGAAAGGGAAGGAAGAAAAAATAAAGCCGTTGTAGAGAAAAACATTTTAAATAATACTAAGTTCATGACAGAGACTATTGAGAGGGAATCAAAGCTTTTCTGACCTGTGAAGAAAATTAGACTTAATTTTTTACTTTATGGTGATGATACGTACCTATATAGATAGGGGTGTTTCATATCACACTCTCTGTTGTGATATCTACCACTTTACATTTTTTAACTCTGGCATTTTAAGCACCTTTATTCAAGCTGTAAGTGTAATCCGAAAGTCACATTACATTCTCTACTAGTAAAACTGAGCCTTTCCATTCCTGTTGAAACTGACACTAAAATCAAAAGAGTTATATTCAGGTTTAAGTTAGGCCTGTACACGAGTATTTGAAGAGCTGAATAAATTCAAAGAAATATCCTTTCCCCAATCAAAAATTGCTTTTTCATTTTGGTAATACGTGCTTTCAGTGCTGGTTTATTTTTTACAGCTCATGCCCGGTTAATGTTTAGGGATACTGTGACTCTGGAAGATGCTATAACAGTGGTATCGGTGATGGAATCTTCTATGCAGGTAAGATTTCTTGCAGACATTGCCATTGCTGCAACAGCACATTTAAGGGATTCAGTTTATCATGTAGGTATATGCCAGCTCCCTTCGTCTCTTTGGAGAGGAAAGTAGGTCATCAGAGACCTTGACAAGTCATTTTTAGTCCATCTTGATTAAAATCCTTAAACAGAGATTATACTGAAAAATCTGGACTGATGATAAAGGCTTGGTACCTTTTTTAATAGACTGCCATCTGAGTGGAGTTCTGGCATACTACTGACTTCTGGTAATCTACATTTTAAAGACTTTTTGAGCCAGAAGTTCTGTCTGTGTCTCTGCATTTAATAACCTCTAATGGGTTTTTCTTCCATGATGTTATCTTGTCACTCTAACTAGGTATGAGAGAACCAGATAATTTTTTTGAGCAAGTTTCAAACAGTTGCTAAGACCTACATTTTATTTTGCCATTAGATTATTTTAAAATATGTTGGCCATGATATTAGAACTCAGAACTTTTAGAAGATTAATTTTACACTGAGAAACCTTAGAAATCCAAAACTTTGGTTGCACTGAAAATTGTGCATTCCAATTATCACATGTAATGGATTTGTGTAATGTTTTTGTGTAAAAAGACATTGAAAAAATGTGCAAGGCCAGATTTTAGTTTACTGTAACATTATTAGGATGTTGAATGTAAAGAAAAAGCAACACGTTTATAATTGATATAAGGAATATAAATCTGATAGAGGCTTTTTATAATGGAAATGTAGAAAATAATATAGACACTATTACTTCATATAGAATATTTTTAAGGGAAATAAATCATCATGCTTTAGAGTAGAAAAAAAATTACCATAAGCAGATTATCCAAAGTTTTATGCATGGGAGTTTTTAGCGCATCAGAAATATCTGGGTTTGGCTCTGTCAGAGATGGTGTACTCCACTGCACGGATGACTGGTCTGATCTGAAGTGGCATTTCCTATGTTTCTGTATAGGTTGATATGAATATACTCAAATTAAAACATTTTTATGTAGCACTCATTAGCTCATTGGACCTTAAAGACCTTTGCAGGAGCAGATACGCTCCTTTTGTGGAGATAAAGCTCTTCAGGATAGATGCACAAAGTCACACGTGGCAGGTAGGCACTTGTGGTCTCCCTTGTTCTTTCAGTGAGGGTTGAGAGACTAATTGCAGTTTGTGCCACAGATAATCTACTGCACAGTGTTGCAAATGGAATTTGTCTCAAAAATACTACAGGGCCTGACCTTATTAAGTAGCAAAAGATTATTTCACTGTGCTGCAATTTGTCTTGCGGAGTTTTGAAGAGCTCAGCTTTTCAATGGCAGCGCTGCAGCTAAGTTAGGATAAGGCGGTACTAATGTATCCAGTTGAAACAGCGGAAGACAGCACATAAGTGTACATTAACTGTAATTAAACCCGTAATTAACTAGATGGGAATTTGATGGGACAGTGGTTCCAAAGCAATACGATTTTCAGTATAAGGCATCTGAAATACTCAATTTCTTTTCATAACAGATCAAAAAGTGGAATGAATGGTATAATAATAATGAATGTGTATTGTCATCTGTGCATCCCTCTACCTCAGCACAAATAAATGTAAACAAATTGTTTTCACTGTGGCTCATTTTTTCATATCTATACAGCCCTGCCCTCAAGAGCTGCAGTTTGCATAGCAAGGATCTATCTAGTAAGAGTCAGTGAGAAATTTGCCTGAATTATGACTGCAGAAGTCTACCTGGGGCTGGTTAGTGTGCTCATCAGATTTGCTTCACTCCTCACTTCTTATGGGCAAGTTGGCAAATGTGTCCATTTCTGCTAGGAGTCTGCAAATTTGAGATCAGCTATTTAAGGCCAAACTTTACTTTCCTCCTGGAAACTATAAATGAATCATAGAAACAGTTTCTTTTTGAAGAAAGTTATTTGTTTTATTTTTAAAAAATATAAATAACATGTAAAAGCTTATTTTCAGGAATGGATTCCTTCTCTAGAAAAAAATAAACCAACTTTACGTTTAGATACATCCTGTATTTCATGCCTAATTGTCAGTCTGTAGAATGAGGTTGTAAATGGGGAGGTACCAGTGCCCTTGAAGGACTGGCTGCCACCACTGGCTCACAGCAAACTCTTGTCTTCAACGTTGTCTTTGCAACTTCTACAAAAAGTCATATTCTGGCCAGTATAAAATCAAAGTTCACAGTTCCTGGGTCAGTGTTCAGGTATTTCTTGTGAGCCCTCTTGGGAAGTAGAACAACCACGTTTTCACCAGCATAAGTTCATGGGGGTTTTTTGTTCGTTTCGTCCTCTAATTCACCCTTATTTTTCTCTTTCCTACTTTGTGAGCATATTCTGATTTCCCCAGCTTTATCTTTTCTTTGCCTCATTTCCTCTTTCGTTAACATTGTCTTCTGCCTTTTCTTGGTCATGTTTCATCCTTGTTTTATTCCCTTTCCAATCCCTCTCCTTTTACTCTCTTTTTACATTTTGTCTTCCCATCCTTAGGCACTTTTACACCCTTCCTTGCTGCTAACTGTCACTAACTTTCCCTGCGATACTTCTTTTTCTCTCTCTCTCTGTTCTAGCTCCTCTGCCCAAGGTTCTACAGTGTGTGGATTTGTCATGTGGATACATTCCTCTACTCAAAATGGTATCTCAGAGCCTCAGAGAGGCAGGTATCTCAGAGATGTAAGCACTAGCACAGGAATTACATAGAGTTTTAGGATTACGTAGAATCACTATGGTTGGAAAACACTTTTAAGATCATCAAGTCCAGCTGTTAACTATCTCTGCCAGGCCCACTTCTACATGATATCCTTGAGCATCATATTTTAAATAACATCCAGGGCTGCCAATTCAACCACTTCCCTGGGCAGCCTGTTCCAGTGCTTGATAACCCTTTGATGTAGAGGTTTTTCCTAATGTCAAACCAAAACCTCCTCTGACTTAACTTGACACTATTTCCTTGTGTCCTATCAATTGTTATTTGTGAGAAGACACCAAAACTTCACAGATACCTTAAATTCAGTCCCATCCCACTTAGAGCTTCACCCACATACATAAGAACATTTAAAAGAAGCTCATTGTGATGGACAAGGAAAGCACTGAAAAGTCAGTGAGGGCAAGACATAATGGTACCCCTTGGGCATATATCTCAAGTTACATAATCATGTCGGGTTTGGTTTTTTTTTTTTTCCATTGGATCTTTAGGTCTCAGGGTTATGGTAAACAAGCCAAAAGCAACTATACTTTGTCAAGTGTTTTGCTAAATGTTTTGTACCTGCTGTTCCAGAGGTAGAATTCTCAATGTCTTCATGTGTTTTTCCATGGAGTTTGTCTCCACCATATTTGATAATTTCAGAAATAACAATTCACTTTTCTTCACGCAGTCCTTGTGAAGTGATGGGATGGTGCTACCCCTGTTCAGTAATCTGGAGCTGAGTTATGCACGTTCCAGAAGAAATTGCCCACTAGAGCATACCCCATGAGAGGTGGTTAGGGTCCTGAGTGTTTGAGCACATTTCCTGTTGACTACAGTTTCCTTCTGTGTGCACACCACACAGGGATCCCTGTTACGGATTCATTGCCTTTGCTTAACTGGCTCATTCTAAATCACGAGAACTGAAATATAGCATCAGAGATAGAATCTGGTTCTCCTTGGCTGCTTTTAACTGTCCTAACCAAGAGACTGGACTTTCCTTTCTACAGTCCCTCCTCATTAACTGTGAACAATACAAAATTTTAGAATTTCAAAATGGAAGCATGAGAAATTGATACAAATGAGAATGTGTGGTCCCTGTGATGTCATATGTAGCCATTTCAAGTTCTAGAGATTCCACTGGCTTCTGCTCTCATGGCACTTGGTGTGCACCTTGCTCATTTGTTGTATTGAGCTTCATAGATTAGACAGGAGTGGTAAATGCCAGCTAATCTGTGGCAGAATAGAGTTTGTGGTGTCTTTTTTTTTTTTTTCCAAAGAGCAATTAGCTACAGAGCTATTCTAGATTATCTGTTGTGGAGCAAATCACCTTGTGCCTATGCTCTGTTCCAAATAAAAACAACTTCATTATCGCAAGGCACAGCAAAATTGTCCCAGATTAAAATCACATCCTCTCTAGAATTATTCCCTTTAAGGAGTTATTCAGAAATATTTTTGCCAGTCAGTTGACAAGCCTCAGTACTCAGGTCTTTCCATTTAATGATTAAGGCAAAGCTAATAAAAACTTGTAGCAGTCAGAACTTCAGCATTATAAGTTGCTCACATGGACAGAATTTTTACAAGGGATTTGGAAAACTTCTTTAATCCTAATTTCCATTTGTAGTCATGATGTTCTCAACCCTTAGGCAGACTTTCCATTTATCGTATAAACAAAAATAAACCAGTACAAGTAAACTGCAGGCTTGATCATATAGTTGCTTTATGTGAGCAGACCTAATAGGATTATTTGTGTGAATACAGTTACTCAGTAAATATTTACTACCTTAAGCTTTAAAATATCGAAGGGGAAATTTTGTGTTAAATGGTCTCTGCTGTTTAAATTTGGTGCTGAACAACAAAAGTAGCTTCCTATTGGTTTTTTTTATCTCTTTGGTGACATAGGGGGGTGCACTTCTCGGAGGCATCAATGCCTTACACACCTCATTTCCAGAAAATCCGATGGCCCAGTACCGAACACAGTGTGAACTCATACTGGAGCGGCTGGAGCTGCAAGATCTTCTGCATAAAGAGCTACAAAGACTTGACAGGTGATAATACGCAAAGTAACAAAATAATTCAATAGCGAAAAATTATTGTTTGACAATAATACCCAGAGTGGGTCTGAAAATAGAGTATTACATTGGGGAGGGACTTGTTCTTTAGAGGACATGGCTAAGTGGGGAGGTTGTTTTAAACTAGCACTCTGAGATCATCATTTATCCCTCTGGGTTATGGAATTTACAAAGAATTTAAGAACATTTTAATCAATTCCCAACTCATATCTCAATTCCACGCTCAGATAAGTTTCAGTGGAGATTCTTAGGGTCAAAATGCCAGATTCTGTAGCAAATAATTTTGTATAAACCTTTGTTACTTGCTTGGTAAAATGCAGCAGATCCACTTTGTATTTTTTAAGCCATCTTTTGTGTTGGGCTTATCAGGATCCTTCCCTTTCTGTTAATTGAAGATACAAGCCTGAGTCAAAGTTCTGTTCTTTGGGGTGATTTTTCTTTTTTACACACTGGAATTTTCACTGTCGTCTTCTCTAGTTTTCAGGTCACTGCAATAATATTTGGAAAGTCTATTTGCTATTATTAATAGAAAACTTTTAACAGCCTTGGAAGGAAGTAAAATACAAAATACAAAAAAATAGCATTTGTTTCCTGAAATGAGATAGGCCCTAAAGGAAGTCATACTTTCTTACTGTTAAAGGAAGATAAGAGATTAATGTTACCAAAGCTAATGGGAACAGCTGGGAAAATACACTTTTTCCTTTAAATTTTGTGAGACTTATTTGCAACTCATTAAGGACATTTTACATAACCACAGAGGCAATAAAATCAGGTGAAAGTGGGATATCTCCAACAGAGAGATAAAAGCTCATTTTAAAACGGGGTGCTCAAAAGGGAACTTAAAAATGTCAGATGGGGTAGGAGATTAAATGCAAAGACAGGATCAGGGCTGTGTTTGACCTTCCTCGCGGGAGCTTGCGTTATCTGCTCCAAAGGCCTTCTAATGAAGAGGATTTTCCATGGCCATTGGGTAGTCTGTTCCATTCTTGCTCCATCCTAATGCTCATAAAGGTTTTCCCAATATCCCACTGAATCCCTGCAAGTAAGTGCTGATTATTATGCTGCAAATTAAGCTCATTTCTTCTTCCCCCTGTTAAGCAGCTTAGAGAATACTAAATTAATGGCCTCTTTAAAACAACCTATTTTGTATTAGAAGACTTGTTCTAAGCGTTCTCTCTACACTATACTTTAATAAAACAAGCATGTATCTTTCAGCGCTTCTTGATGCTTGATGATATTCTGCTTCCATCAAAACTTCAAGAATAAGCGCTATTAGTTAAATAATGATAATAATGATTCTAAAATATACATGTCAATATTGTGTTTTCTCTCTCATACACCAGAGGAACTGTTTATAATACATAGGAATAATTTCACCCACACTAATGCAGTCACTTTTGGAATGGAATATGGCTGCTTTTCACTCATGGTTAGAATCACTGTTTAGCAAAAAGTAGATGCTATCTCCCTTGGAAATTATATGTTTAGGTACAATAAACAGAATATCAGCTGTACTAAGATTGGAGGGAACCCTCATCCTAGCACCTTTTGTTTTGGAGGGACCTGAGGATATTAATAGCCACAGACAGTGATAATTAAGTTTTACAGGTGATCTGAGATGCTTTCATCCTATTATGTGGAGGTTTTTGACATGTTGAGTCCACAGTGATAGTGAGAGAAGACTACTAGCAACCCCTATTCCAAGTAATAACTAGATTTTCCGTTCTGATAACTCACTTGAGGCTTTGCCTTGCTCAGGATAAAATCTACCGAGGTTCCTGTTCTAGAAGATACACTTACAGCCTGTGTAATCCCTAAGGGACTCTAGCAATGGCTGTATGTATTGCAAAGCTGTGTGATTGGGGTTTTTTCTGTTTGGTTTCCAAAGGAAATTAAGTTTAGGTGGTTGCTTTCTCTGTCCATCTGCCTGTCTTCTACTGGGGACACTTAAATCCTGCCGCTTACTTTACAAGGCACTGAAAGCTCACAGACAACACCAGCTTTTGGAGCTGTATGTCAAACTTAATAATGCACTTTTGTGACCTACGTTGTTTGTTGCTTTTCACCATTCATACATATTAAGCATCACTAGTGCAAGAAAGTAAGTAAGAAAAAGAAAAATGCATTACTATTGCGTCATTTTTTTCATTCCATAGATTACAAATGGAAAATCCATGCCAGCTGCAGCCTGAAGAGACAAGTTTCAGTACTACGACAGAACATTTGAACAAGGATACATTCGGGCAGTCAAAGCAAATGTCTCAGTCAGAACCTTCAAATCAACAGGAGAATAATTCCAGGGCACAGCCTTCTTTGCCCAAAGACAACTGTGAAATGGATCTACATCTAGAACCATTGTGCAAGCCGACATGTGGCAATAACAAAAATACAAAACACGTAGTTAAACATACTAAGAGAGGTGATGATGGCAGCCTAGCGTGGTTTGACAGCCTGGAAGAGAGCAACACTGATGCTGAAAAAACTTTTCAGAAAAAGTCTCCAGTGCCCAAGGTATCTCCAAATAACTTGGCTTCAAAAACCCTGCATAACACATCCTGTTCTGAAGAAAGAAATTCTTCAGTACCAAGGGAGGGAAATGGAATCAGAGAGTCACTAGCAACTGGGAATCCACGTGCTCTGTTGGAACAGGACAAAGTTTCCAAGATAAGCAGGAAAAGGACTGAGAAGCACAGCTGTTTTTCTTCAGAAGCAAATATTCAAGAGCCAGCATCACCAGGCGCTAGTGTGCATGCTTCAGTTATTACGCAGCGGGTTTCTAAAAGGTGGCAGAGGCTGCACACGGAGAAATCACATGGATTCTTTACAAGTACACAGGACCCCGAGGCTTCAGTATTACCTGCACCTAGCCTGTCAGATCTTTCAAGTGATGCAGATTCTGTGCTAGGGGAGGAAAAGAACGGTGTATCTGTAGCAGCAAAAACTGCAACCGTTTCCATGAGAAAACGAAGTAAAGGTCAAGTAGTGAAGGAAACAAAGGTAGTAAGTTCCCATGAGCCAGAAATCTTTGACGGTGATAGTCCTCCAGCAGCTAAACTAGCTAAATTTTCTTTCAGACCAAGGACAAAACTTGATCATTCTTCAGAGAAGATAAATGAAGAATTTTCTCTTTTTCAGAGTGATACTATTTTTAAGCCTGGAGAGCAGCTCCAGGGAGAGCAGCTGCCGGAAGAATGCTGCCCTCCTGAGAAATGCAAGATGACATTGACTCGCTTAGGAAAAAAGAGTTTGGAAAAACGATCAGTTGATAATAAAGGGAGAGAAGAGCGACAGAGTCAGACCTTAGGGAAGGAGATCAGAGGAAGTGCAACAATACTCTCTGATGTCGGTTTTGATGCTGTGTCATCTCTACCCATTGAGAAGAAAAAGGAGGGAGTGGAGAAGCTTGGCGGCCCAAGCACAGGGAAGGTGCGCTCCAGCACATTAGCCAAACTGTCAACATTCTCCTTTGCATCACGTCCTGCGTCAAAAGTGGAAACCTCACCTACCGTTAAGATTGACACTAACAAGGAAAGCTGTAGTCCGTCGCAGAAGGTGCGTGTGAGCAATCCTAGCAGGAGGAAGAGTTTTGCGTTGGGAAATGCTGGTAAAGCCAGTGTGGTCACACCGAAATCTCTCTTCTCAATAGCAGAGCTAGATGATGCTACGTTAGATTTTGATTGGGATGAAGAGGTTAGGAAGAATCCAAGCACCTAGCATGTATATCCTCCAAATTATTTAACATGTGGTTCTTCTGAATCTCCTTAATTCTGTCTATTGTATCTGTAGTTTACAAAGCATTTAAAAACAATCATCCTGGGCCTCTGTTGATACCAGTGAACGTACCTTCTTTAAGGGCTGTGTACTTTACACAAGGTAAGGAGTGCATATACTGCAGGCCTGATGTGGCTGTCAGTTCTCTAAACTCTTCCCAGGACTACTTGTATCAGCTGACTGTTTTGATTGAAGTGATGGAACCTGAAGTTACCTGTATAGCAATGTTCTGATATCCGGAGTATAGTGAATCTTGCAGAAGAGCAGGCTTAATTGACTGTTATCCTTTACTTTATATAACAGTTAGACCTCTACGTGATTCAGGTTGTCCTTCCAAATGACTACGCCACTTTAGAAAAATGATGATGCTAAAGATATGTCATTAAGTTTTGTTCATCTGTATGTGCTGTTTGTCTCAGCATAGCGGGCGATGCTGTGATTTTTCATCATGCTATGGTAAGTATTTCTGTATTATCAATATCATGACCATTTTGCTGCATCTCTGGTTACTGTCCTCCTTGTCACACTGCTGATGTTGAAGACATGGATCAAGAGCTTTTTGTTTATGTTTTTTTTAATTATTATTTCAATTTTGAATACACTGGTTTGGGTGTCTGTGTCTGTATTCTGGGTCATTTTATCAAAACCCACCTCTGTCATAAACTCGCAGTCCTGCCCTGCAGAGAGAGCCCATTTCAGGGGGCTGAATGGGAGTCCTCAGTAACCAGGGGAACTTTACTGTGGGCATTAAACGCTGGCATATAAGCGACACTTTAAACCTAGGAGCGTGGTGAAGAGCTACCCTAGTGTGGCTTGGTTCTGACCAATGTTTACTTGACTATTTTAATTGTGATTCAGGTTTTACTGCATCAGATAGGCAGTTCGTTTTCTGTAGCATGCCGTGTCCTATGTCATTAATTTGTCTAATGGGAAATTAATCTACTAATGCACTGCATGTTTACAGAGAAAGGGAAGCCTTCAATTTCTTTCAGTGACTTGCCTGGTATGTTTCTTCTGTATTTAAATTCTCCACAGAATATTCTTGTTATTACCTGCAAGGTAAACAGAGAGTAGAGTGGTTGCTTACAGCACAGTAAATCCTTTGAGAGACTTGCTAGCACAAAGAAGATCTGATTCTTTCTTGATTTGCTTAAATTCAGAAGTAGCTCCCTTGAAACCAGGTGTGTTAAAGTACTGCAAAATTTCGGTGAACGGGGGAGTGTGAGGCCCTAGGACTTTGGTGTGATACAGTGAAATCATGAGAACAGTAATTATGGTAGTTAGCTTACTGCTAAGTGTTTGGGGAAATGATGGAAATGTTATTGTCCAGACTGATTGTGTGGTTTACCTGTCTTGAAACATGACATCAGTCAGAGGTGGAATTTATCCACCTACCTCCCAGAGCACAGAGCTACCCCTTCCTGTTCCTTCTCACAGAGACCTGCACTAGGGTGAGGGTGCCCTGCACTCATGATCCTACTGCCCATGAAAACTAGAAGTTTCCTACAGGATGCCATGTCTACACTGAAACTGGAGAAGGGTTGAGAATCCTGGAGCTATTAACATTTATGATGGTCTTCCTACTTGAATTTTCTTACCCAGAGAAAGGCGTAGGTTTTTATCACCACTGGAGCTGCATCAGCCCGTTGCACGGTGGTCTCATTTACAATGAAAAATCCTCCTTGCTGGGTTTGATGGATGTTAGTAGGTGGCCAGTGCAAAACCAGAACATAGCTACTGGATCCTTATAGTCAAGCATCACATGCTTTTTTTACCATGCACAATGATAAAAAAATTAGTGAAGAGAAATTTCATCCACCTATGCTGCAAGTATTGTTGTATTAATCACTTCCCTGTAGATCAGTAGCTAGGGCCTCATCTAATGTAATTTGGTATGTAAAGGTGTGTGACAACCTGCTCCCAAGAACTGCAGGATCTTCTCCATATTCTTCCCTCTGCCCAACAGAAACTAGAACTCCCTTGAAATCAGAGGAGTCATAGCGGCACAAAAGTAAAAGTGAAGCTGAAAATTTCTTTTGTTTTCTCTGTGCTTGTGCTGGGTTTGAGAAGGTTCCGTTGTTCACATTCTGCTTGTTTCTACACTAAGATCTGCCTGAGGGCCAGGGAACGACAATGAAGCAGAGCAGCCGTGCCTCAGGAAAGCTGAAGTGCCAGGTCCTGCAGACAGTATCTTCCTTCCCAATGGAACATGCGAAGTCTCGTGAAGCAGTGGAATGTGCCCGGTTAGCAACAACTATGACAACTGGCCGCTCACTTTCCTGTGCTGTCCTCGAACCTGGGCATAGATCATTGCAACTGACTAGATGGAAGATAATTAAATGAACTTTATTTTTTCATAGATGAAAAATGTTTCCTCTGATTCAGTAAAACTTAGCCTAGAACACTGAGGCACGGTATGTCCCACAGCTCTTCCAGTCATACGGTACTAGTCACATTTGTGGTCCAGTTCAGCAGTCTGGCTGGTGAAATACTGCTAGATCCCCCTTTTATTATTAATATGTTTTTAATTGAAATCTACAGTTTAACTGTTCTTCTAAAGCACAGTCAGCAGAGCCGTGAGCAAGTTGGCAACTTGCTGGAGACTGAATCTCTCACAATAGGCTACCTGATGTGCATAGCTCCTGGTGGACTCAACCAGTTCAGTACACTACCGGACCTTTGGGATACATCCTTTCACTGCCTTAGAGCAGTCCAACCAAGCAAGGCATGTCTAATGAGATACTTGAACTTAGAGGATGCCAAATGTTTGAGCTCTTCCGCAGACTTGCTGGAATTCCCTCACAGCAAGAGGGAAGTTGCAGCAGCTTCCATTACAGAAGGTCTAGAATGGGCCCTTGATGCTTGGCAGACAATAGAAGCAAGAAGGATAAAGAAGCACCACAGCATCTGAGCTCCTGCTTATCGTGGACAAATTATCCCACTTAAGCCAAGGTTTTCACTCGTGAGTGCAAACTCCCTACATTCATTCTGTAATGGGCGCCGTTTGTGAGGTCAGATTTGCAGATGTCCTGAGTGTTTAACAGCTGAAGCTTAAATCAATGAGACATGTCTAATTGGAATTCTGCTCTTCCGTCTTCATCTCTCTCATATTCATGGTTGTGAAATGGTCCCTTCAGGAAGAAATGGTAGTGAGTGGTCTCATTTAAGATACCTTGTGTTCTGGGGTAGAGGAAACGGGAAGGTGCTACAGGTTCACTGATCTTCTTACTGAGAACCTAAGATGTCCCACATTTTAGCACCTGTCTTTACGGGATTGCAAGTCAAGCTTGCATCCCTCAAATGAGCATATCAGGACAAATTTGATAATACTCAGGAGGCTTTTCCAGATCGGTGAAGACATTTTGTCCGTAGAGCTATGCAGCCCTGGAAAGAGCATGGCTGGGTTGCTATCTACCACTTTGATATGTTTTAGGCTGTCTAAATCCAAACACACACTGTAGAATGTAGGCAGAGTGAGTTCTGGCGTTCTTTATAGTGGCTTAATGGTTAATAATTTTTGAGGAATAATATGTTAGTATATCAGTAAAAAAAAAGTTGTCTCTTCAGATTCCTCAGATTACAAGTAGTTGGTGTA
>JAVSBS010020652.1:46786-63245 GCA_033124195.1 Coracias cyanogaster | reverse complement strand
TTGCTGCTCCCCCTCCTTACTTGGGCAAGAATTGAGAACTCTATCATTTCATGGTCGCTAAGCCCAAGACAGCCTCCGACCACCACATGACTTTCTTTTCCTCCCCAGTTTGGCTGGAGTCTGATGTGCCCATTGAGGGGAAAGTGACTCCACTGGGAACCTGCTGGTTCGTATTATTGTGAGGGGAGGTCATGGGAAACCTGTCTCCTTCACTGCAGTCCATGATATCTTGGGATATGAAAAGTTTGTGCTTTCACTGTTGGCTCAGGTTGCAGAACATTCTGGTGACAAAGCTGATGATCTTCTGGGGAGAAAACAGAGGAGAACTTGTGAGAAATAGACTGGAAAGGAAAAGTACCTCAAAACCAGCTAAGTTTAGTTTAAAATCTTGACAGAATCAGTAAGAATAGCAGTTGATATGCTTTTCTTGCACTGAATAAATGGATTTATTTTCTGGTGCTAAAAACCGTGTATGGGATTATTTTTAGATGGCATTGTGCAGTTTATGCTCATTCAAACAATAAGCACTGGGAAAATATGGTTGAAGTAAAAATAGATGCTTTTCTCTATATTCTTTCAGACTCTTGGAACTGAGTGTTTATTAAAGTGCTGGTGTGAAAACAAACATTGCTAAAATGAAGAGGGCAGCAGATACACCTCTGTTCCTTGTGAGCTAATAACCCACCAGAGGTGGAGTCTCTGTTATGTTTTCTTCCAAAGTATGTTCCAGATTGCATAGTCTTTCAAGATTTGTAATCAAACAGAAGCCAATGAAATATCAGCATCCAATATTAACTCCTAAAAGAGCTGTTGTCACCTATTGTCACACATGATGTCACACTCTTTCTGTGTAATCCTTATTTCTGTTAGTCAGTACCTAGCGTGGAAGTAGGTACCCTTTTCTTCCAGGTCTCTACGAAACAGAAAGGGAACTGATGACAAGAAAGAAATCCACTGTAGCTGTTGTTGTTTAATATGGCTACCAGGAATATACCCCCCAAGCAGGATAACAGCGACGTCTGCCCCTGAACTGCACAGTCTCTATTTCCCTCCTACGGCATTTCAGAAATGAACAGTGTGTGCCTCGGTTGATCTGTTAGGACCTTGCACAGCTAACACCATCAGCAGAACTTGACAACAAGGCATCCTTCCCATGCCGTGGCCTCTCTGAAGAATGACCCCCAAAATTAAAAAGAAAAAAGGAGGGAGGACAGCAAAGTAGTAGAATACAAGTAGAATACAGAATCACAGTATTGTTGTGGTTGGAAAAGACCTTTAAGATCATCAAGTCCAACCATTATCTGTCTCTATGAGGCCCACTCCTACACCATACCCTTGAGCACCCTATCTAGACAGCTTTTAAATACATCCAGGGCTGGTGATTCAACCACCTCTCTGGGCAGCCTGTTCCAGTCTTTGACAACCCTTTTGATGTCAAAGTTTTTCCTAATACCCAACCTAAACCTCCCCTGATGTAACTTGATGCTATTTCTTCTCGTTCTATGGGTTGTGACTTGTGAGTCACAGACCCACATAGAGGCACCTGGATGGGCTTTAAGGCCAGACCATCAGTTAAAGTTCCAGATCCATTTCCTGCTTCATCCCACCCACAGGTTTGATTGAACAGGGCAAAGTAACTACCCAAGCTGGATGTAAGGGAAATAGTCACACAACAAATGAAGTGGCTGCAACAGCAAAACACGTGCTTTTCAAGCAAAGCTCCCTGAACCAAGCTTGTATGTTGGAAATACAACTTGGGAGCAGGAGGCTGGGAAAAAGCCACCTGTTTGAGAACAGCAGCCCTCTGTTCCTCAGGGCTTGCTCCTGGCCATGCTGTGAAGCTCAAGCTGTGGGCTGCCTGGGCAGCTGCAGCCACCAGCTGTATCCAAGGGGATCCCGAGAACAGACCCAGCTCAGCAGCCGTGAGCACAGTACCCTGAAGACATGAAGCAATTGTTGGTCTGCGTGCCATCAAGCTCCAGGGAGAATAAATTCTGAGTAATCTCTTCTCTTTTGACTCACTTTACCTATCCTGCTCTCCCTATTAGATCGCTTTCTTCTCCTGTCATTAATTCTCAGCGTGGTATTTTTAGTAGTTGTATATTTCATTTGCATTTGATGCTTAAAGAGGCAGGAAAGATAGAAGGATGAAACTGCCAGAATTAATGCACGCTGATCTCCAGCCCTAAGCAGCGGTATGACCCTTCTGAAAGTCCATCCTCTGTCAAGTAACTGCACCCAGGAAATAACTGTCAGACTCTTAACTGCTGTCCTGGAAACTACATCCCTGTTACTACTCTTCTTGAACAGAGTAAAATAAATAAAGTTATACATAGTCATCAGACATGATCTCATATTCAAAGAACCGCTAAAATAACATTTTAAATTCTATAGTCTAATGTAATTATTAAAGTGGAATGGGTCTGCTTAGTATTGAATGAAACTGCTCTCTCTTAATTTGTAGCAGCAGTGCCACTGCTGGCATCGGGTTAGCCCTGCTGGCATCATTACATCTTGAACAATATTTACAATATATCAGTGAATATTGTTAATGATCTCAAAATTTATCATACAGAGTTTAGGATTTTCGGCAGTCTTTAAACCTCGCGTTAAAAGGTGAGGGCTTGTACTTATGGGAATAAAAGATGAAAAAAGTAACAAGAAGCTAGAAAGCGTAAGTGGGTCGGTTTCCCACAGCATAAGACACTTCTTTTGCCTGTCTAGAAAAAGAAAAAAGGTGAGTGCTCATGTTCCTTTGTGTGTAGGCTGATGCTGGGGGCGAGGGGGGGCTCTCAGGAAAAGGACTGTGAGCTGTGGTGGCACTTGCCTTTGTCCCTACAACAGCGTCCTTCTTCTCCCCAGCCTATGATGTTGAGCCTTCCTGCCTCTTTTGCTCTCGCACCTTTTATTCCTCAGTGGCCCCATTCTTTCTCATTTTCTACTTTCTTCTGTGCTGACCTCACAACCTCAATCTCTTATTTTTATGTAGCTCTTTTCAGCACCATATCTCAGCGTCCTGGAGCAGCACCCCCCACGCGTGCACACAGACGCACATCACCAAGAGCGGTCTTTCCCTTCTTATCTCTTCAACCGTGAGTTTGTATCCATTAATTATGAATAGAATGCATACATGTACATGTACATAAATGGCTCTATATGCAACTTGCGAGTGCTGGATCTAGGACAATGTACATAGCTTTTTTTAAACGTCTGTGGGAAGCCGCACATATCCAGGCTTGCCAATGAGCTGTGCCAAGTGTGCTCCACACTAGGCTGGCGAGGCAGGCGCTGCACTAAATGTCCGTGCTGTGAGCAGAGCAGCTTGGAGTAGCTAAAGCCAAGCGGCCTTGCTCCTCTGCAGACAAAGGGCTGGAAGAATAAAGGACCAGAGGTGATAAAAAATGACAAAAGGCCTCTTTGAGGAAGGCATTTAAATGCATTTTATGGTCGGGAAAGAAAGACATCTCCTTCCACAGCAGGCTTCCTCCCATCCTAAGATGGCTGTTTGAAATGGCACCCTGCCTGAGCTGACACACTTCTGAGGTGCTCCAAGCCCTCATCCCAAAATGTCAGTCCCACAGGGCACCCAGAACGAAGCCAGACATTTGGGGCACTGCCCAATTACACTTACAGGTACATTTTTAGGTGTGAATTTCGCATAACGGTGTCAGCTCTGCTGCATGTGTGTCATGAGTAATACGGTATCTGGCACTGCCTCTCGGGCTTGGTCCTGCAGCAATGTTATTGAGAGTGCCCTTTTTTATTTTTTAAAGAGCATCAATTCCCCATTGATTTGGTAGAGAGAAAAAAAGAGAACAAGAGGGAGGGGGAAAAAAAGCTTTGTAAGTGTGAATTCCCGTGCTCAAAAAAAAAGAGAGGAAAAATAGCAAAAGAAATCCCCCTGGTAGTACAGTCACCTGTTAAACCCAACCTGGGATTTTTTTTCCAGCTGTAGAGCAAGCAGCACTGATTTACATGCATCTGCCCTTCTTATGTAAAGAAAATAAAAACCCCTCTCCTTCCTTTAAATCACGTGTTCATGTGAAACGCGCAGTTTATTGCTGAAAAGGTTGTTGGTTTTGAGTGGTAGATGAGCAGAGGGAAAGCAAAAGTAACTGTGCCCAGCAGAGGGAGCTCCAAAATCTGATTTTTTGGTAGGGGTGACAGATGGTGCTTTGCTTTGAAATAGCTGATCTCTGGTAGAATCCTGTTTGTTAACATATAAATCCTTTGATGATTTTCATTCCCTTCTGTTAGGAATTCCTGTCTCTCACACAACCCTCAACACAAAAATGATATCAGAATTTGTCTATGCACAAGGGTATTTCTGAGATGTCCTAACATTCTAAAACGATTTTTATGTGTTTCAGTGAATTTCAACTTAAATTTTAATGCAGCAGTTGCTATATTTTTTCATAGCATTTATTTAAGATCTATCTGTTCAGCTTTTCTAGGAAAAAGAATGTCACAGCATAGAAATTATTTATGTGCGTTTTCCTAAATTTCCACACGCAGAGTCTTTTAGCTCAGCAAATAAGCAAACCTTTTTCCATTACGTAAAACATCTATCTATAAATGTCCATGTGTTTCATCTTCTGGTCAAGTCAAGTTAGCCAGTCCCAGATGAAGCAGATCGGATGAGTTTTAAGCCCTCACCTCTACCACCAGCACCTGCTCTTCCTTCTGTGCAAATTCATTAAAGAATGGCTGTGGATCCTGATGCTACTTCATTGTTTCTGATGGTATTTAACTACTAATCTAACAGGTATTCATCTAATTTGAGGTGTGAAGGGTGACACGCATATGCTGTTGCCCTCACAGTGACGTCTAGTAAGTATGCTTTATTTGAGTTAACATAAAAAAACCAAAACCCATCACCTGTCTCTTGTTCACAGTACTTAAACCTTTGTCTCTGTGGAGAAGCAGATCCCAGCCTTCATTGGACCAGTGGCAGAAATGCCAAGCAAGTGAAGTGTGGAAAGCAAAATCATGCTTAGCTCTCCCTTTTGGCTTCATTTTAATTTTTTTTTTTTTAATTTCCTGAGGCTCAAAAGCCTCAGGAATTTGTAACAAGCCATGTCTACTGCCCTTAACTTCTATTCTTACAATGAAGACAGAAAACATATGGCACTTAGCTCCTGGCCATGTCAGGAGCTAGATATTTTAGTGAAATATCCAGTCTACTGGGGATTTTTCTTTTTCTCTGGCTTGGAGGAGGAAGAGACATAATGGGAGCAAGCTCAGAGGAATAGCTGTGCAGTCCTTTAGCAGCTGCTGTGTGCACAGAGTCCAGATAGTTGTGTGTGGGATGAACGCCCTTCTGAAGCACTGTGGCGTTGCCCAGGATGTAACTCCTTGTTCTGCCAAAGAATTAATGTCATGATGTACTCCTTCCCATCTCTGCTCATGCTGTGGCAGCACATCAGTGTATCATCATTCATTTTGCAGATAAGAAGGTGGTAAATGCTTGTTTGCTGCTGGATGCTTGATTTCTGCGTACTCTGCTCTATGGACAGAAGAGAGCTGGGAAGCATTTGTGCAGTTCGGAGCTTCTCATCTCCAGCTACTGGGTGTGTTGTGGCTGTGTTGGGCCCAAATAATCAGAAAGCAGGATCTGGCTCCACAATCTGTTTTGTTCCCCTCTTCCCCTCCTCTTCTTGATCAGCTTCCAAGAGCTTCCTTGGGAGTTGGTGATGATGGCTGGGCACCTCGGATATCTGAAAACCAAGCCACTAAGTTAGGTGCAAAAATAGTGCTTTAGGCTTATTTTTCAAGAAGTTTACTGATGCCTGGGCACACAAATATTGAAACATTATTTGTCACACTGCAAAGAATAGTTACTAAACAGATTCAGATTTATTTGTGCATTTTAAATGTGTTAAAGTTGTGTCACAAACTATTGCTTATAAATACGATACTTTCCCAAGTCAGCCCATCTCACAGAGGATGTGGTAGCAAAACTTCCATCTGATACGTTCAGCTCAAAGTTTGCTCACCTCCCTGCTCTTCTCCCGCTGACGTGGTGCCAAGCAGAGCTGGGAGATCAGATTAATTCCTGGAAGTCCTTGTGCTCTCAAACCAAAGCTGAATTTCCTCTTCCAGTACTTTTCAGCAAGGCTAATGTCAGGGATCAGTTCCTCAAGTTCACTCTGTCTTAAGTCATTCCTGCCACAAATAATATACTCTTTCTTAAAATCAAGAAGTTCCTAAGATCATTTTTTTCTGAAACCTCTCCCTCTCTTCTGCTTCCACCATCTAGTCTAATGTCAGTCAAAGATCAGTGTTAAAAATATAAACACATTCACTGCATTTAGCATCTCCTTCTTTTGTTCCTCTTTTTCAACAGCTTAGGGTTTCATGCCTGATTCTTCCTTGATTTGCAGCTGTGTAACCTCCAGTACCGCTATTCTCCAACACTCTCTATCTGAAATACACTCTCCAACAAGCTTGCCCTCTGGGCATGAGATCTGAGAGAGAATCAAATGAAGAAACACCACTTTTGATCTAGCTCCTCTTCTTTACATTCCCATGGCCTGACCTCAGTGTGTGACAAACACAGGCTTCATGCTCGGCCCACGCACGCAGAATGGGAGCCCTGTGTTTCCAAATGCCATCTAGCCATCATGCACAGTCTGTGCAGACCCCCGGCCTGTTCTCCAGCACCCCTGATCTCTGCTGGCTTCTGCTGCCCTGGGTGAGGTGCTGCCACCTCAGCCTGGCCTGGCTAAAGCAGGCAGCGGCTGGAGCTTGGGAAATGTCGGGAGATGAGGGTCCAGTTTCCTCCACAAAAGAAAGTGCCTCTGGTTTTAAACAAATCACCTGTCTTCAGTTCTCCTTCTTATAGATGATCCTCTGGGTGTTTCATCCTTTGAGGAGGAGGGAAGGGTGAGAGGCCAGTTTGCCCAGCTCCCATGAGTCAAAATGGCTGCCATCTTAGGCCAACACCTGTGAAGGTGGTACCCACAAAATGGCCGCCCCAGGGTTCTGCAGTGCATGGCTCTTGAGTCTCCTCCCCACAAAGGTGGCTGCAGTCTCTCGGCAGTGAGAGGGGGCTGTGTGAGTTTGTGTAATGGCTGTCAGCTGGAGACCTGCCTGGGTTGTGGAGCGCAAGGAGTCGATGAAACTGGATGCAAGGCAGGCAGGATGAGGATGAGGAGTTTTCAGGGAAAACAGAAAGGCTGAGCGGCTGTGGAGGTATGTGCTGGCTTACACTAGCAGCAAGATTTGCTATCTGTAGGATATCAGGGCACAGGAAATTTAATTCAGATTTAAGATGGAGTTGCATATACTTCAGATGGAGTATTTTCTGGGGGTTTTTTTCTTTTTTTTTTTTTCCATTCATACTCTCTTACTCTGGAAACATGTAATTTAAAAGCTTTCAGCAACCCACAAGCCATTGCACTAATGTGCATCAGGCCTTTCAGTGGAGAAGTGATTGCTATTCTGGAGGGTATATGGGTTGTGCCTGTGGCATTGGTGCTGGTATCATCAAATCCTCTTTGAATTGTACAACTTTTTCCAATGAGAATCAAAAGGTAGATTCAAAACTGAGCTGACCCTTAATAAATGCAATTAGGCACATAGTTTTTCTATTATTGTTCTTGCTGTTTTTAAGCACTAAGGCAAAGAAGCCCAAAGCTTCATAGATGTTGAGGTTTTCAAAATGTGTATGTCAATAGGTAGGATGCTGAGGCTATTTTCTTTGTGTTGAAGCGCCTTTGAAATTCAGCAAGTTTTGGATCTAGTCTACAATGCATATGTTAGCAATAAAACACAGAGAATGAGAGAGCTGTATTTTATCCATACTAATTTCTGTGCTCTGGAGAAACCCAGAAAGCTGAAAATACGGAAATATTTCAGGGCTTTTACTTGGTTTGTATATAACTTTTTACAGCCTTTAGGACCATGCTGTTGCAAATGGTGATAAACACATGCACAATAACTTTGGTTTTCCCATCAAGCAGCATCATATAGTATTGCAGAGAGTGAAATCTGCCTGTTGCTAAACATGGCTGGGTTTAAAAAAAGCAGCTGAGGAGGCACTTGCCGTATCCCCAGAAGGAACAGGTGGACAGGGGGCTGTCTCTGCTGGAACTCGTCATTATGAGGAGTCTTTGCTGTATCAAACATGTTAACATCCTCACCCCAGCACCCACTGGGCACTGTTTCCCCAAAATTTACCTCTTCCAGTTCCTTCTCCTTTCCAAATCCTCTCACAAACTAGGCAGCCATTGTTATTAGTTTTGTTTTCTAATATAGGTTCTTTGGTTATTTGGCATGGCATATGTGTTACACTATTAGAAATGTTAATAGCTCAATGTTTCCAAGTGAAAGCAGCCCTTTACCTATTTATGAGTGAGATGCAGAGCACTGCTGTTTTTCTGGGGCAAGGCCTTAGGACCCATGAGGGTAAGCAGCTAAGACTGATAAACTGGGGTGAACCCAGAGTACCTTTTAAAAGGCTTTAGAAAGCCACTACCCATAGGCTATGTCTATATGAGAAAGTGGAACAGGACCAGGGCACTGGTCTGCAAATCATGCGTCTTATTTAATTGTGACAGTGCTCCATAGCACAGATTTGGTCTGTGCCAGCTAGCAATATTGCAGGAAACAAAAAGAATTGGATGCCACAGACCTTTCCTAATGGATGGTTCAAATATGACCATGTCTGGAGGCAAAGGGGAACAGTTTTGTTTTCTTGCATTGCTTCAGGCTACAGAAACATGTCTGGCCTGTTTTATTTACTAGTATAGATGTAGCCTTATAGTTTCATCCTTAGTGCTGCCACTGATTTTACAGAATAACATCAGAGTGGAGTTCTGCAAATCTATGATGCTGACCCTAGGATGCTGGCAACTTTTGGTGCTAGGCTTGTTGTGACTGCAGAAAATACAGTCACAGCAATGCCTGTAGTGTGGACTTTGCCTGCAGCTATTCTTAGAAAAAGACAATTTTTTTTTTCTGCATTATTTTTCTTTATTTTATACCTCCTTGGAACTGTAAATTCCTTGGTAGCACTGTATTGTAATTTAGTCAGGCAAGTGAAGAGATTCTCCAGGTAGGAACAGCAAGTCTGCAGACAACAATGCAGCCTCCACATTTTGTTCCAGACAGACCTGCCAGAAATTGGTTGGTTTGTTCTTGTTTCTTCCTGCATCTTTACCAAAAATCAGGGAAAGCTGTTAAAGGGTTTATACTAGTAAAACATTGTTAAATACTTGCTTGTATTTCCACTAGTAGTGAAGGAAAAATACCTTTCTTAACTCAGCTGCTGCAGAGACGAGGGTAGTCACATCAGAGGCTCCCTGGTTTACAATATTGAGATTTCTGGTTTTAAAAATATAGCTAGGTTAACACTCAGCTTTTTTCTCCCTTCAGGGAGAAAACACTCTTATATCAGTGTTACTGTGTTTTATACCCCAGGAGAGACAAAGATAGTTAATTTTAAAAACATATGCACAGGGCATGCATCTCTTAGACCTTGTTTAGTAGTGTCTGGCTCCCTGGAAGAGAGACGTAGGAGTAGTTCTCTTTGGAAGAGCAATGTTTCCTGCAGAGTTCTGGGCTCCACCGCCTGCTATGCCACTGCATGAAGGGCTGCCGGTCACATGGCTATGGCCCTTGTTGGAGCCCTCAGCAATGATAAAAGAAGTTTAAGAGTGAGATTTTCAGCCTTCCCCAGCCATGCTCCTTGGCATGCATCCCTTCCTCCTGGGGAAGGGCAGCCAACTGGATCCCCAACAAAAGCAGCACTTCCAGAGTGGGTTATAGGAGTGCTGAAGAGAAGGACAGCTTTCAGCAGATGTGCTGGGAGAGACTGAAGAAAACAAAGGCCAGAATTTCTGTCTGCTTTCTTTTCTTGTTTTAACTGCTTGCAGGTATGCAGGTTTTGGGGGAGAATGGAGGGACATGGAAGGGTTTGGACTGATACATGTTAAAGTAGTGATAGAAGGTCTGACTGAAGGCCTGCCTAGCTCAGGTTTTGTGTATCACTGAGCTCAACAAGGTTGTTATGGAACGAGTAGATGCTGCAGGGAACAAGAAAACAGTGAGAGGGGAAAATGTTGCAATGACAGAGGCTGAGGTGCTGTAGGAGGACTGGAAAAGGCAGGACCCTGAAATGGATGGTGCTTAGTCCAGGAGAGCCCTGCTGAGGCAGGAAGCAAATGAACTGGAGGTACAGCTCTGGAGAGGAGCAGATGAGAGCTTCTTGAGTTCTCAAAGAGTGGACTGTACCAAGTGTGAACCCAGGAGCAATGTCAGTCTCCATCAGATGCTGAACATGCCTAAGATTAATGAGGAAATGCAGCAAGTCAGAGAGGAAGTGTCAAGCGTCCCTGGCATGGTGAGAGCCAGCTCCAAGGAGCTCTAGGGCACACAGAATTACCTGGAACTGAAGCCTGCTGGTGGCTGAAATGCATGACAGAGTCAATGGCAGGTGTAAAACCCTGCTAATTGTGTAGTTATTTCTTTAGTAAGGATAAATAACTTGGAAAAAAGGGAGGAAGTAGCTGCTGACGGAAGACCATGACAGGAGGTCAAATGTGTATGATATTTCTCCCTAATGTTCCACAGCCTTTCTACATATTTGATAACCTTCTGTGGACTTTCCAGCCACTAATTTGTCCCTGAACACACATAGGCACAAAAAGAGGGAAGGGCACACAACTGTAATGTGTAACCAGTGGCATGAGGAGTTAGGGATGTCTACAGGAGTAAGGGGAGCAGGATGTACTCCTGGTGATTAAGATGATGAGATTTGAATACATGAGAGCCTTTGTCACTAGCAGCAACAGTCAGAGTACATCATGTGCTGGCTGATGGGATCCATCAGATGTTTGATGGAGAGCTCGTGCAAGAGATGCAGGTACATTAGAAAAGAGGAGTAACTGTACTGCACACACATGCAGCCGTGCTGCACAAGTGGGGAAGTTCTAACACTAGACGGCACACCAAGCACATCTGCTTACTTGTTTAGGCTTAAATGCTGTCATTTGGTGCTTACTTCATTGCTTTGGAGGTGTGGGCCTGACTCATGCCAGCAATAGTCTGCTAGAAAGTCAGAGTGGAGGAGAAATGAAGCTGTACTTGCCTGCTTTTTCTTTCTTGCTCAAGCAGAGTAATGGGAGAATGATTGGGGAGGGTGGGTGGGGTGGGTACAGGTGGGCATCAGGACTTCCAGCCCCCTACTCTAGCAGCATTGGTAGGAATGAATAATTAGATAGCATTCATTATAAAACCATAGACCTGCCTTTGGCAACAGTATCTCTGAAAGCATTATTTTAGTATAGATTCTGCGTTGGCCTTGTTAATCGCTGCCTTTTAGAAATCTCTTGCATTTGGAATCTCTGCAAGAAATCTAATTGCTCTTGTGATTAGAAGAAACTTTGGGCCATGGATAAGAAACGTGATGTGTGGAAAAAAAATTCTGCCTAATATTTTTTTGGCGTCTATTTGTAACAGCATAATGACAATCTGCTTTACAGAATCTGTAAAAAAGATTTCTGTGCACCTGTTTGCGTTGCAATGAATGTCAGTATGTTGTTTTTCCTGTTACCACAGCATCAGGCTCTATTATCTGTTACTAGTGCAAACTGATTTGTTCCTAATAATAGAAAATAGGGCATAAATGAATGTCCTAGTTTTTTTTGCAGAATTTGGGCCCCAAAAAGTGGAGCAGTTTTAAAGATACTCATGAGGTTTCTATACTGCAGGGAAAGATGGTGATTATTTTTCAGACCAAAGCCTTCTTAAAATGCTTATGAGTGTACAAAATTTTTTGGTGCTGTTAAAAAATGGCTAAAAATTCTGTTTCCCCTTGTTTAAAGTAAGGAAATAAAGAACTTTTAGGCTGGTAGTGTGGCTTGTAGTCACCAGGCTGTCAGCAAGGTTTTACTTATTTCACAGGCCTAACTGTGACACAGCAAAGCAAAGCAGCAGCCTCTGAAGCACAGTCAAGCTGAGATTTTGTTAATGAAGAAACACTAAACTGTTCAAGACTTTTCTGTCTCTCACTACTGACTCTGGACTGACGTGAACTAGCAGCCCACTGCTCACCAAGGGTTTTGTTGAACATTAGCACAGTGTTTAATAAAGTGTAGATCTACTTCTCAGAATGTCAATAATGGTAATTCTCAAGTGGCCACCCCAGCATTTCAAGCTCACCTTCTCTTTTGCAAGGAGAGGGAGGAAAGTAACAGACAACCTGCAGCAGCTGAAGCCCAATCAAAGCCAGTATTTGTACATGGAGAAGTATCACTGTTCAGTAAAACAAATGTTTGTTTCCACCATCATTTAAAATCACAGAGCGGGGACAACATTTCTGTTCCTCTCAGTGCCTGCAGGCACAGAGTATGGTGGAGATGTTGGTGAAGAGCCAGGATGCTGCTGGGGTGCATCTCTGTATTGAAGTTCAGCACGAGGACCTTGCAGGTTTGGTACAGTCACTTTGAAAAAGGATCTGGGATGAACGGTTTCCAGAAACCCTTTTCCTTGCTGGTATTTCACAGGCAGTTTTTCCAAGCCATTTGTGTTACTCTAAAGCTGTTTTCTTGCTCCTTGGTTTCCTTCCAAGTACGATTCTCTGAAAGCTCTTCACTAGCTCGCATTTGCAGGCTGTGAAATGCATGGTAGTAGTGGAGAAAACAGGAAGTTTCAACGTAATTCCCAGAGGTTATGTATGGGATTGAAACCAAAAACTGTTTTATGTTTGTTTTGGCCCACAGAGCTGGAACCTAGTGCAGTGGAGTTATTAATGTTCAGCAAAACATTCCAGTGGGTATGTACCCATGAACCTGCTGACTCCTTGTTACTGTATTTAAAGAGATGCTGTAGAAAATAAAACCTAGTTTATCCAGCGAACTTTAGCAGCACTGCATCTGTTCAGATGACGTGGTTTCTAAGAATATGCTTTTTTTAGAGCTCCTGTTACTTTTCTAACCACTCCTTGGGCCAGGACACAGAATCCTTCATGCAAATACAGTCACTTTCCTAAGTTCCTTATGACTTATCTGAGAGAAGGAAAAGGAAGAGAAAGAACCCTATGAATTTGCCCTCTTCAGTTCACTGAAGGATGGAATCTTTCATGGAGTTACTTCCTGCAGCGTGGCACAGGCTGCTCTCCACCACAGGTGGAATTTTGTCCCTTCATCCATTTTGAGCCTCCATTTGCAAATGCATATGGCTGCCTCACCTTCTCTTGAACTATACACTAACTTTTGGCTTTGGTTTTACACCAGAAAATGGAAGTCAGTATCATGCGTGTGTTCAGTGATCAACTCTGTAGCCAGCATGAGAACAACAAGACTGGGGGGGTGAAGGGGGAAAGGTACATTAGCCAACAACAAAAGCAAAACTCACTCAGATTTGTGATGGAATCATCTCTAGAAATTCTCCTCATCCCCAGAATTAGAGGCTGGACTGTGTTCGAAAGCACAAGGAGACCAAGATATTATCCTAAAATTGTTATAATGCCGTTGTGATTTGGAACTGCACAGTGCGTTTCAGCAGTTTCCTCCCCTGGGAGAGCTGCAATGTTTTGTGCCTGTCAAATGGGATTTCTGGTACTAAAACCTCACACTGGATTTAATTAACACTCTTACTGGCCTGCACCAGCTTCTCAGAAAGTGCTGCTCATGTGGGTCTTGTAATCGTATCTCAGGGTATCTGTAAACACCACATGCTGTGGAATGCTACTATTGCATAGCTAACAGTTTGCCCTTTTAACTCCAATATGTCTTTCTCTCATAACACAAGGTAAGTTTAATGACATAATAAAGAAAATGTTGTTGGAGCAAGATTTCAGGTCAGGGTTTTAGCTACTGAGTTGAAATCAACCATCTACAAGAAAAACAGATACCAAAACCAATCCTTGTCTGCTTTATCAACTAAATACTGTTTAGTTGCTTAGCCTCTCAATTTATTTTGTCACTTCTGAATCCCTTTGTTTCGTTTCACATGCCGTCCCCTTCCTCCTGTGCAGTGCGACAAGAGAAGTAAACTGACTTTTGTTACACCTCTAATCATCACTTCTAACAATTCTGTCAGTGATGATCACATGAAACTGTACCCAATATGTATAATAACTTGCACTCATTTTGCTCCCCTCTCATGCCTTTATAGCTGGAAGCCCATACTAGAACTTACCAGCCCAGTTAAGAACTACAGCAGCACCTTATGGAAGGATGCATTTTCATCTTTCTTTCCCTTAGCTCTATACTAATGCCCTGGGAAGGCGTGGGAGATAATTGATTTTTTGTAGAGGGTGGCTAGAAATTGCGTGTGGGGATGTGGTTCTTTCATCTTCACTGTACAATGAACAGATATAGATAGCAATTTGTATGAGTAGTTCAGGCTAAAAAAAGATATGCCCTTCCACAGCTTACCTTCAGGTTTTTACCTACTAATTGAAATCTGTCTTCCACTTAACTGCCTTTCAATGTCATCAGCAGGGTTCAGCTGGGAAATCGTGAAATTGTAACCGAGACTGGTGGGCATAAGAGACAAACATGAGGAGCAATCAAGCTCTTTTTAGTAACTGGATACCTCAGGCATGTAGCAAAGTTTAAATATGTGCTGGGCGATGCTGCCCAATGCTGACTGATGAAAATGTCTAATATTACTCCAATTCCTGCTGCATAAAGGGCATCAGGACTTTTTTTGTTCTGTGTAAATAAGCAGGACTGCTACAAAATACATTGTTGTTATAGTTAATGTAGGCGTATCAAAGACATCTTAAAACTAGCAGCTTAACAACTTATTGAGCTCCTCAGGTAGATGCTGCAGCACACCCTGGTTTCTGCGCTTCCACAGCTGTCCTGCTAACAGCATCCAAGTATTTAGTTTAAAGCCAGCACTATCATGGCCATGCAACTCAAAGTTGGAGTACAAACACAGTGCTGGTTTCTTAAAATGACCCGCTAAGCCTTCAAAACTATCTTACAGAAAGGGGTTCCTGTTCAGACACATACGTGATTGTGGGCTCTCTTCCTGCTCCCACCAAAAGTGGGAGCTCCATATCAGATAACTAACTCTTCCCTTCTTACCATTGCTATGTATTTTTAAGAAGGAAAGCCCCCATGACATAGCTCGTCAATGTCACAGATTGTCACAGCCACTTCTAGACCAGCAGGACACAATGCAGTTATGTGCCATACTTTCCCTGTTGTGAACCTGGGCCTGGCTCAGAGAGCGTGTCCTGCCTTCATCACTCATGATGGTGAGACTCAGCTTCCTTGTGTGGATGCTCAGAGAATCCAGTCCGCAGGCGGGCCCAGGCTGCAGCATTCCTGAGTGTCTCCAGCGCCAATCTCTCTGCTCTTCCAGTTCAGTGAGTCTAGCCTTGGAGCAGTGTCATTTCTAAAAGTCACAAAAAACTTATGGATGTACAGCTAGCACCTGGCTTGTGATAAGGATACCTACTGTCTGTCTTTCTACCAGGGAATCTCTTAAACTACTGCAGAGGTGGTATTTTGAGGACTTCAGTTGGCTTACAAAAAGATGACTGGGGGCTGATGGTGTAGAAGTTACTATTTTTGCTCTGGGATAGGAAACAAAGCTTTTCTCTGTACTCTGATTCCATCCAGTTGGCCTTGCTGCTGTCCTCATTTTACTACAGGCATGTCTGAATACCTCAATTCTTGTCCTTGTTAGATATTTCCTCATGGTTGCTGTCACCTGTTACAACTCAGGGCATAGCCACAGCGGGAACCTCAGTGGAGCCCGAATGCAGGCAGCTGCTGACATGTTACACACAGGCTCCTCTAGCCGTGCTCCAAGGCCATTAGCCCTTGCTTCTGCCACAGCTCCCAGTGACAAATCTGAGCAGCAGCATTAATTTGCACCATTGCGATATGGTTTCTGTTGTGGCTTGAGTTGCCTCTTCTCCTTTCTTTCTCTTGTATTCTTATTCGTCCTTCATTTATTCACACTTTTTCACTTGTTTCAGGTGTGCCAGTGGAGTAATGATCTAGACAAAAGAATTTGCAGACTGCAAGCTCTGCAAATGTAGCAGTTGTTAGGGATCTGTCCTCTTAAAAATCCATTCTTAAATCTGTACACCCTAAGAAATTCAAACCAAATGCTGGAATGTTTTGCTGCAACATGCATGTTTCAGTGAGACCCATCTGAGAGTTCTCTAACAAAAATGTATGGGTTATTAAAACATTTGGCTTGGTTTCCTGCATTTTACCTGTAGATCTTGCACTATGACAGCAGCTTTTCTCCCCTCCAACAGTTTTTTCCTACATTTGGGGGATATGGTTTAGGGGAGAACTTGTAGAGTGGGGTTGATAGTTGGACTCGATGATCCCAAGGGTCTTTTCGAACCTGAATGATTCTATGATTTAGGATGACAGCTAACTCATCCAAACTGTGCTTGGCTGATGAGTTGGAGGAGACAATAAAAGAGCAGAACAGGATTCAGTTTTGTGGGTTCAGATAACTTACAGCACTTGCCTTG
>JAVSBS010020652.1:24248-46686 GCA_033124195.1 Coracias cyanogaster | reverse complement strand
CAGATAACTTACAACACTTGCCTTGAATAATATGGGCTCATAGATGCTTCCAGTGTAACCCTTCTAGCTCTGTCCCACTTAATGCAACAGGAGGAAAAGATGCAAGTTCATAACGTAATTGTCAATACGTGATTGAGCTACTAAAGGATTAAAGTTGCAAAACGCTTTGCATCACTCGCATATTTTTGTCTGAGGAGCAAAGGCTATTTATACAGCCTCATTTAGAAAACCTGCTCATCTTCCCTACACAGGAGAAAAAGAGACCTCTTTTCATTTCTGTGGATTCCAATAAATAGTGCTCGTAAAGAAACTTTAAAACAGTACACCAAATACAGCTGCAATATAAATATACGTGACTCCTTCCAAGGTACCAGAGGAGGGACTTACCTGCAAGTAAACCATGTCCCTATAAGGCTGAATTTGGCCAGAGATTTCTGCATCTCTCAGCTCATTAGTTCAGGTTGCACAGAGCCTTTGGAGTTCACTCCAGTGAAGGGTGAGGAGCAGCAACCAGTTCCGTGCTCCCACACGAAGCAGCAAGGGAAGCAAAGGTGACGGATCACACTTGCTGTCACTTCAGTGAAAAGATTAGTATGAATGGATTAGGAATCCAGTTAGCCACTCCTCTTCTTTTAGCAAAAGCTGGCATGTCAAAGGTTGCTGTGTCTCAAGAGAATATGGGGGTGCAGATGGCTGAAAATCCTGACATGCTTTGATGCAAAATAAAATTTTGGCCCCGTTGTTTTCTTTCCAGCTTTGGAGCTTCCGAGGAAAGCAACCTTGTCAGTGTCTGGCTGGGCTCCTCCGCACAGCCACTTCCATCTGCAGCCATCTTTCTGCTCTAATCAAACAGATTTCTTACCCAGATTGGTAGCTGTTTGCCAGACAGTGTTATGGGGCTGTCAACAAATGGACTGCAAATCACTTTTATATTTGTTCAAATGAAGCTGCTTCTCTTGTCTTTCACTCATCATCAGGGATGCTCAAGGTCAGCAGTTAGAGGCTTTTTCAAAAGAAAAAATAGTGTTTCTTTTCTGCTTTGTGTCTGTTTGGAGGATTTTTTTTTTTTTGGATGCAGTTTAATGCTGGATTTATTTCAGTATTGTATCTCTTATATAGCAGTGTTTCCTATTAATCTTTTCTGAGGATTTACTCAGACCTTTTAATGAGGCATTGAGAAGGCTTTGTATTTTGTTAAATTGTTAGGTCAATATTGACCAGAATATTTGCAGAATTCCTAGATATTAATCTGGCCTCTGCTGGGCTTTGTAGCAGTTGCACAGGGATTTGTCAGAGTAGATCAGTGCTTTAGTCCTTCACATGTAGTACCTCTTGGCATTTCGGTACTCCAGAAGACACTGGACATTTCTTTGCCGTTGTAGATTAAGTCTCATTCCACAAAATGCCTGGTTGTAAATGAGGAAGACCCCAGGGAGTCTCTGCAGAAAGTGTCTAGGAGAAGGTCTATGTGGATGATATTTTCTCTACAGGCTTGGTCCTCCCAGACACCAGGGGCTGGGGAAAGAGTTGAGCCCTCCATTCTAAATTCTAGGGGTGCTGCTTGTGCAAGTCAGATGGACTCTTTCCCCGTCATTAGAAGAGACACTTCTTGAAGCTCTATGCTTTCAGGCTTGCATAAAAAATGAAAATAACAGTTATGTATTTCCCATCAGAAATTTTAAGGGAGAATCCATTATTTTTGACCCAGAATGGGTCAAACCACTTCAGTTTAACTAGAAACCAGCACCATTAAAAATAAGATGTAAAGCAGCTGACAGAGCAAAGCTAAACTTCCAAATCAAGAGAGCAGACTAATTTCAACACCTCAGATGGCCCTAGCAATGTGCATAAAGCTCTAGTAAACATCCATAATTTATCAGAATACTTTCCTAACCTTTGGAGGTTTAACTTCTTAGTGGATAACTGATGTTTTTATTTTAACTCAAATTATGATAGGACAGGAGAACTTCAAGAAAACCATGTGGTACAGAATGTTTGTGTGTCGTAGGACAGTGTAGGGCTGACTTTTTGTGTAGCCTGTGTGAAAGGCAGTGTCAGAGGGCACTGTTCGTGGGAGCCAATACAACGCCTTTATTCTCTTTCCATTTTCTCAGTCTCTGGAGAAGAACATAAAGCATTGAAAACGGAATCTTCTGAATGTCTCATTTGTTCTGAGCTTTGTTCGACTGGACTGTATAATGAAAGGTTCAATAATTATTTATGTCTGACCAGTCCATTTCCTGTACCTGGTATTATACTGACATTTACTTTTGTAGAAGCAGATGCAGGCTGCTGTTGGTCTGCCTCAAAATGCAATAAATTTAATCCCATTAAAAAGAGAGCTATTATGTTAATGAAAATGGGATCCATTTGCTAAATACCAAACATCCATGTACTTCAGAAAGATTTATGACCATGGAAGTGCTATGGAGCAGAATGGATTCACACAAGCTGTACTACCTGAAGCTTCCTAGGCCCCAGTCATCAGTACCTGGAGACCTAACAATGTCTTTTTCCTGATGGTTGTGACCAGACAGTCCATCAGACTGTAAAATTGGCAGAAAAAAAAAATTGTTGCAATGCATGGAAACATGTAAACAGCCCCTTCAAGGTAGTTAAAAATGAAAAGCAATAAACAAAATAAGTTAGGATGAAAGAGAATATTTTACATCATTTGTTATTTTGCTGGTTTGGTTAAATAAGCTGTGCTCTAAATGGAACAAATTCTATAATGAACAGCCAGCATATCCTTCTTATAGTTCCTAAAATGATGTAATTATATATTCTTGTAATTATAATTCAATACCTGTTAGCTTGTTACACTGACTTTGGACAACCCAGACAAGAAATAAATAATGTATATTTCAAGCCTAATTTAATTTTCAGTGATTAGAAACTAATTAACACCCGTTCAGGCAATCTGCACAATCACATTTCTTGCCATCACTTTAGTTTTCTTGGAACTGAAAAAACTGACAGCTTTTTAAATTAAACAAAACAAATGTTGTTTTGGTCTTTCCAGGCTGTTCATGGTAAATCCCTTGATCCTCATGCCTGTAAGTAGTTGCAATAGCTTCGGTGAAATCCCTCACTTAATATTTAAGTGGAGATGAAGCACAGACCTTGAGCTGCAAGAGGAAGTAAGACGGTGGCTATTTCAGAGCTGTTGCTGGGTGCCCACAGCGGGTAATCCCACCAGCTGTGCTGCTGGGCCGCTGCTACCCCATGCCCTGCAGTGGGGTCCTGGGCTCCTCCTGGGCAGAGCCCAGCAGCTGTGAGACCCAGGCACACCAGCTGGAAATTGCTTTTTTTGCATTTTGTACAAGCAGAGCATTTGGCTTCTGGTTTATCTTCTTGGTTGCTTTCTTGTCTGGCTCCAGTGTTTCCTATTTTCAAAGGCATGGGTTATGATGACCAGTTTTCTTTGATGTAGGTCTCCTTCCTTCCTTCTTTTCTCTTTCTTCGTCTCTCTTCCTCTCTGTTTTTCTGTTTAGGCTGTGTGTGATTCCAGCCAAACTTCTGCCTACAGTGCTTAGGTTGCCACTCTGCTACTCCGCACATCAATTTACTGCAAATTCTAAATTCTAACTTGAAGTATGCCTTTGGTTCCAGCAGGATTAATGTGCTTCTCATAAGTATGTGAGGGGAGTTCTGTGGCTGCCCCAGCAGCCTCTGACCCCAAAATCCCCAGGACAGCAAGGGGGGCACGGCAGAGCCCTTTCATACTGGAGACTGACAACATAGACCAGGAAAGCAGAACTGGGCAGTGGATACCAGAACTTCAGGAGATGATTTTCTTTTAAAATTTTGTGTCATACAATTTCAACTGTTCTCTGTAGCCCAGAGTTGTACATTTTAAGCAGCTGGTATATTTTCTAAGAGTCAGTGTAATAATGTGCGTACTTGTGGGGTGTTGTTTCAGTACTAAAGTATGTTATTGCAGCTTATCGAAAGCATTAATATTTATCTGCTACTGTGTCTATATTACAATATATGTAATTCATGGGTTTTGTCAGTTTTTAAAAATTTATCAGTTGTTCTGTAGAGGTCTAAAAGGGAATAAAGAGTGTAGTAATATAGAGAGATCATTAAAGAGGGAGTCATAAACAGTCATTCACCAATTCCTGAAGTGATAATAACTGCTCTACAAGCAAATATGTAAGGTAATAAATCTTTCCATTCATTTGCTGTAGGAAACAGACAAGGAAAGGGACCAGTGAATCTGATTCCTGTCACTACTCTGCTAAATCATCTCCGGTAAGTTGTTCCACAGATCTTTCCTGACCAAATCTTTGTCAGTGTAGAACAAGAATTCCCAAATGACACACTATTTTACTTGTAATGCTGCTAGTAAAATTGTTTATAGAGAAGGTCTTCAGATTCAGCTGATTTATTTAGCAGTAAGTATGGCTTTTACAGCTGTTAGGTATGGGCTTTTTATCATCTGGCTATTAACATAGGTATTGAAAGGAGTTCATCAATGTGTGACTCTCTATAGCATTTATTTGCATTTTAGTTTGGTAGCCTTTCTTGGCTGAATACACAATATAGAAATGAGTTTGGAAATGCAAAGTTAATGTATTTGTCATGGTTTAACCCCAGCTGGCAACTAAGCCCCACAAAGCCACTTGCTCACTTCTCCCAGCGGTATGGGGAGAGAATCAGAAGAGTAAAAGTGAGAAAATTCGTGGGTTGAGATAAAGGCGGTTTAATCAGTAAAAGTTGTGCACGCACGCAAAGTAAAATGAGGAATTTATTCACTATTTCCCATTGGCAGGCAGGTGATTAGCCACCTCCAGGACAGCAGGGCTCCATCATGTGTAACAGTTACTTGGGAAGACAAAATGCTTTAACTCCAAATGTTGCCTCCCTTCCTTCTTCTTCTCCCAGCTTTATATGCTGAGGATGACATCATACACTATGGAATATTCCTTTGGTCAGTTGGGGTCAGCTGTCTCCTCCGAGCTTCTTGTGCACCCCCAGCATGTTTGCTGATGGGATAATATAAGAAGCAGAAAAGGCCTTGACTCTGTGTGAGCACTGCTCAGCAATAACGAAAACATCCCTGTGTTATCAACACTGTTTTTATCACAAATTCAAAACATAGCCCCATACTGGCTACTATGAACAACATTAACTTTACTCCAGCCCAAACCAGCACATTCTGCACCTCTTATTCCATTCCATTTACGTCATTTTGAGGTCCCATGCTATCCACTACATCCTCATCAACCAGCACCTCCCTTCCCATCCTTTGATATAATACATAGACATCATTCCCTTTGTCTATAGACCACTCGTGTAAAATGTCTTTAAAATGTCCACAAACTATCCACTGAGTTCATCAGTCCATGACTTTAGGCTCCAGTTGTTATGGTGGTCACTCAGGACAGGAGAGGTGACATGTTGTGTGGAGTTACTGGGCACCAAAGCCAGCTCAGGTTGGGTCACTGATGAACATGCAGTGCTTCTTGTAGGGATTCTCCATTGGTTCAGGTGGTCCCTGCTAGAGTAATTCCTATAACATGCAACTCAAACCATGGTTTACAACCATTTAAAAGGTATGCCCGTTACAATCTCCACCCCTAGTCCCTTTGGACCAGGTTATAGGGTTTAACATTGCAGTGAACTCTGGCTACCAAAACACAGCAGTAACTGCCCATTTAATACCAGGTATGCAGAAAGTAGTTAATTTTCCTGTCTTTTGTATCTGTAATTAGGTTTTGAGGACTTTATTGCCCTCAGGCAGAGCGCCTGTCTCTAGCAGTTGCACATGCACATTTCTTCTGTTTCCACATCCTGTACTTTCTATTTTCTTTTCATGGCCCATTGCTTAGCAATTGATTTTACTTCACACAGTAAATTCCCCATAAATAAAAGGTGGAGAATAACACTTTAACTTAGTCAGTTATTGTAATTTTCTGTTTATTCTCTTGATCAATAACTTAGAGTTGGTAAAAAAAAATACATTGGCTGTGAGACAACAGGAAGGTGATGCATTCCCCACCTGACTCCTTTCCCAGCAGTTGCAAAAAGACCCTACAGAAAAGTGTTAGCAATAGGAGTTATTGGTGGATGTCACGGCACCCTGTGCTCCTTTCTTTCTGAATTATTTCTACCTTGAAACATCAACTGGCAGGCTTGAAATGAGTTGGCCTGGATAGATGTTTCTGGTTTCATTTATACTGATACCAGGGAAATAATGATTTCAAAAGTCAATCTCCTACTTATGCAAAAGTAACGCAGTAGACAGTGCTGGCGTACCATACACTGACGTGCTGGCAGAGAGAAGCTGCTTCAGTCTACAGCAAGATGGGTTTTGAAGTTAATTGCTTCATCATTGTCATTGCAGGATCATGCATGTGCGTAGCAATTTCTGCAGTCATTTTGTGGTGGTCATTATGACTAAAACCTTTTGTCACTTTAATTAATAACTTTCACTTCTTTGAAAGCATATTTTAATGAGATTGAAATGCAAAGTGTATCTTTAAAAATCAGAAATTACTGTCGCTGAGAGTTAGTGGATGAGGGAGGCAGGCTATTAATGCCAACATTCCAGTGATCTGTGCTTTAAATCCTTGGTGTGATCGCTTGTTAGTACTCAAAATACCTTACTCAGTTTTGATATGCAGTATTGTCCAATGCTAAGCAGAATCTCAGGAAACGGTGATTAAGAGAAAGTGACTGAGAAACTGGGATAAAAGATCACAAGAGGAACATTGTAATAGTTTGTAAGTATATGACTCAGGGAAGGAAATTTTATCTGATACTGTTAACTGGCAAAAACGTGTCTGAAGTCCTGATTCTGCAAAGGCTGTGTAACCCTTAAACAGAAAAGAGAAATATAGAATATGCCTAAATTTAGAAATAGTAAATGTGGTTTTTAAGGTTTGAAATAAGTCATAGTGTTTAGATTCCCTGTGCCTGTAAACATTTTTGGTGTGTCTCTTCAGTGACCTAAGTTCTGATAAAAGAAGTGGATTGAGAGATTATTTAACCAGAGACTAAGCTTTTCACATTAGATTCACATTTCACATTAAATTCTGCATTTCCTAGAAAGAAGTTTTCTAATATATAGTAATAGAGTCTATGCATATTTTCAGGGGTAAAAAAATTCACTGTAAAAAATTTCCAGCATCTAGAGACATCTTATAGGTAACATTTTGTTGTTAACTGAAGTGGATATACATGACAAAATAAATTTGATGTCAATGCTTGATGTTACATTTACTGTATCAATGCAATACCATTTCAAAAGTTCTTAAGGAAACCTATCCATAAAAAAATTCACTTCCATTAATAAAAGAGTGCTGTTTTAAATGCATATTCTCTCTGAATCATTACTCTGCATTGTACATTTTATGTTTGCTTCCCACTAAAAGGGAATTCCTTCAGCTGAATCAGATATTCTAGATTTACATATAGGAAGAAACACAAGGCTGGGCTGTCAAATGTACAATCAATTTTGCACCTGAACTTTCAATAACTTTTTACAAGTTGTCCATAGCCAACCAAAGGTGTCTTTCAGGTGAAGTTATTATACTCAAAAGAAACCTGGAGTATGCCACGATCTGCACTGGTTTCTGTAAACTGCAAATGAATAGGACCAAATTAAGATTTTTTTCATCATACACAATGTTGAGTAGGATTGATGGTTCCTTCTCTCTTGCGTCATCTCTGCAGGTCCCAAGTAATTTAGAAAAAACACAAAAATTAACTTTGTCAGTGAAAACAGTGAGCTTAACAGAAAGTTTGCAAAGAGCGAACCACAGAATTGTCCACTTTCTGAGTAAAGGCACATTTTAAACCAATGGATTTTCAACTTGTGCCTAGGCTGCAGAAGGCCAAGATAAACAGATATGGAACTGGCGAAGTGAAATAAAAGACGTATTCTGTGGTTAAGTAATTGCCCTGAGGGCTAAGAGGAGTTACAGGCGTGTAAGTCCATAGCTGGAAATGCTGGAAATATGGCAGTCAACAGGGATTCCATATTTTCTGTTCTTTTTGGACTAAATAAAAGAAATGTGATTAATTTTGTTCGTATTATACACAATTTAGTAGCATAATGTTAGTGTGACCACATTTCTAAAACTCACCTTAGATTGCTAACCATTCCTTTGCAATGGTTTGAATCCATCTAGTGGGTCAAAAGAGTCTTTATTTTCTTTGGGTTGTTTGGGGTTTTTTTTTCTGTAAGATGCACTGTGGGGATTCCTGCTGCGCGAGTGATTATTTCCAGCTGTGTTAATAAATTTCCTGAAAAGATGACAAGGAATTATTTTGATGTTGTATTTTAACTGACTAAAATCCATTTTAAATTTGAAAAGGAAACATCTAGTATTGATTTCAAACATACTGTTTACAAAGAACTAGCAAATATAGTGTAGAGTAGAGGAGAAGCAGCCCTGAAACATTCTGTGATTCAGAGATTCCTCCTTAAAAAGAGCACTTTGAAATGAAAATGCTTCCTTTTTTTACAAAAAAAAAAAAGATGATAATTTGATGGCATGCTTGGTTTTAAACTTACCCTTGTCTGTTCTCACACAGTGAAGTCACACAGTGTGAATCAAAGAAACCAAGTAAGAAGCAATAATGGCATTTTTAAAATGTTGCTCAGGAACTGTTCATTAATGAGGAAGAGCTTTGTGTAACAAAAAGGCTGAGTTCCAAAACATCTCCCTATTCATTCAAAAACTAAACTTGCATAAGCGTCTATTTAGTGTAGATGGTACTATCAGCTCTAGAGAACCACAGTTTTAATATGAATTACTGTGGTTTGGTTTTGTTTCAGGCAGTGTTTACTAAAACAGACTGTTCAGAGTAATTATTTAGCCTACAGGTATTTGTCTCTCCATCCAGGGAACATCTACAGTCTCTGTTTTCAGACCTAAATCATAGACCTAAATTTAGCAAATCTGATCACTCCGAGAACTGTTAGCATTTGTTCCAAAGAGAAAATGGCTGTATTTGCAGTTGTCTTTGTTTAGATGAGGTGTTGCATAAATGCAGTGGAGGGATTCACCCACTGGCAGGTAATGGCCTAACATTACTCAGATGCAATCAGTGGTACCAAAATCAATATTTGTTTCACCAATATTTATCTGAATATTTTCCTAGATCCCAAGAGAAAATGGCAGTGGGTATATCCTATTAATCGGATGGGGAAATACATTTCCTAGCAAAGAAGAATACTTCAGCGTTTCATTTAGCCTCAGGAGTATTGTATTGCATCAGAAAAACAAAGACTTGGGCATCTGAGTTTAAAAAATTTGTATCTTCAAAGGTCCTGCAGTATTTCAGCAGAAGACAAGTGGGAGTTCCTGTTTGCCAGCTTTCCAGCCGTTCCCTCAGGAGTCAACTGTACGTTTTGTGTACAGTCTGTTGCTACCCAGTGTACGTACCTAAGCTACACTGAGATCTTTATTTTAAGTAAATATCTACTGAGCTCATTGGTAAGACTGGGTACATTTGGTATTCAGTGGATCTGGTTTAATGTACAAGATGTTTTCCCTGTTAAATAGTAGTTCAAACACTTGTGTAAGTTCAAGTCCATCTTCTGTTAACGAGTTTTTTAACACACCCCTGCTATGGAGGCTTAAATTAGCTACAAAATGCTATAGGATGAGGCAGCTTTAATCTCTTCCATTGCTAAATGGAACTGTTTTATGAAATAATTAGTGAAAGACAATAACTTCATTACTAGACAGCTTGTCTGGATTGGGGGAGGGAAAGAAGACTCAGGTTCTTCCTTTCACTCTTGTGAATGCTTAACATCAAATATCCTACGAATAAATGGGTTTCCTCAAACCTAGGTGAAAGCTTACACTTCAAGGCCAAGGAAGCTTGCTGTAAATGTGTAAATATTCAATGCAAAGAGCAGTACTTTCAAGAGGAGAAATCAAGAGAACCCCATCCCATGCTGAGGACAAAGTTAGTACCTTCTCTGGGACTGTGTTGGCATCTCTTCCCCATGAACTGAACTGCTTCCAGGGAAGTTCTGGGTATGTGACTTGCTCTCAGTCAAATGAAAAATCTAATATGCATGTAAGGCCAGCAATGTCTTGTCCCATAATCTGGCAGCTAGAGCATCTAGATAGGAAAACATAGGTTTGCAATGCTCTGTAAGGAGGTAAAAATGGAATCTGGACCTTCCATATACTGGTCTAAGCAGTGGGTTATCAAGAATTGGAGATCTTCTAGTGGTAGCAACTGCAATAATGTGTGCGAGTATAGAGAGGATGGAAGTGCTTGCCTGCAGTGAAGAGCCAGGTGTGTAATGCTCAGCGTTTCAAAGGGACCTTGCTGGCAGCTGGCCAGACAGACACCAGAACTTGCATTTGAGCCCCTCACAGAGCTCGGGCTGAAAGCATTCCTTGCTAGTAAGCGTTCAGGTGTCTCTCTGCTTTAGCTGTTGTGGGCTTCAAGCAACTTTAGGGCTATGAAGTTAAACAGAAAGCCAGTCACTTAAGAGCTAGGTGTTGCATCATGCACATCCCTTTGTGAAGCAGGTCCCTAGTGTGTAGCAGCTGGCTCCTCTTGCCCCTCTCATACTGCTGTTCAGTTACATGTGTGCAGTATGGCTCAAAATAATTGGTGATCCTTGGCCAGAGTGATGGGCTAGGAGAGAGAGGGCAGGGCAGCTCCACACAGGAGTTAGCAATGTTAAACTGAAAAGTTAAAGAGAAATGGTGGCTATACCGAAAAAAGCTAAGAGGACAAGGGGAGAAGGGAGGGAGAGCAATCCTGAAGGGTTGCGTTACACAGTCTGGACTGAGGGGAAGAAGAGGGGGAGAAAGGGGAACAAGACATAAAAAGGCCTTTGATTTTGTTATAATTTATATTATTACTTATTAGAAATCCTTTTAGTAAGAGAAGTAAGAGAGAAATTAGGAAGCTAGAAAGTGAAAAGTCACTTGAAAAGGAAACAGTAAGAGGTTAAGGCATTAAGAGGAACCCAGAGAGGAAACAGAAGATGAAACTCAAGGGCAAGAGGGCCTTTAGGTCTGGATCAATTCCAGAGATATCTGACTTGTCAGGGGACAGTCTTTTCACTTCAGTTAGCTACTAATATCCAGCATTCTTGTCAAATCATCTGGTGCAGTAATCTGCTGGTAAGTTGATAGTGGAGGTAGCAGTGGGCGGGGGAAGGGGAAGATGCTAGGTTTTGTCTGTGTTTGCAGGTCCTTCAAAAAGTGGCAGAGTTACCTAGAATATGAAATAACACACATGGGAAGTGTGTTTGCTGCACACACGTATTCTACAGCAGTTCCAACTTCCATAGATGCTGCTGCTCAGACTATCTGCAGATGCAATGAGAAAAGACTGGATAAGTTTAATGGGAAAAATGCAAGGAAACCAGCTTTTCCCTGAAGCGATGTAAAACCTTTCCCTCAGGGAGTCTCTATGCCCTCTTACTTGTATTATGCAAGAGAGCATTGCTAACTTGCTTTAGTTGCTGGCACAGATGTTTCCTTTTACATGTGCATCTCCAGTGATTTTTCAGTCTGACGTGTAGCTGTGTAAGCACGACCTCCTGGCATCTATGTCATGGAGCTGACTCAGCTTACAAACAAATACTTCTCCCTGATCACTAACCCTGCAGAGTGAGACTGAAATCCTAAAGGCATTCTGCAAGTTTCTTGATTCGTGCCTAGAAACACAGGTTGTGTAGGCTAGACTTGCCCTGCAGCAATCCTGTACAACTGCTCTTTTCTGTAGTTCTGCTGTCTTTTCCAGCCACAGCATTTCTGCAAGATTTTGCAGGTGTAATAGCAGTCAGAATTTGCTCTTGCAGTTACAACTTAGTTAACAGCATTTCATCCGCTTGCTTGAATATTTCACTGCTCTGCTTCTAGTCTCTACCTTAGCTAACTATCCAGTGGGTGCTAAACCAACTTTGACAAAAACACGGATTTGAAAGTAGAAACCTTGGTGAGGCAATCCAGTTATTAAGGACATGCCAAACTGCCTGAAGTAGCTGATGTTATCAGAGCTTTTCCATGAATTCACAGTCTTACTTTTTTCTGTGAGCTCGATATTAGTGGCAGCTTTCTGCATCTGTCAGATGCTAATTTAGAAACAAAAAGGAGATTGTAGTTCCTGTCTTAAAGGCTGTGGGATGCTGGCACGGTTTCAGCTAGCTGTCTGCCCTACTGTGAAACTCTGTTGTAAGAAGAAGGTGGGAGCAGAGTCCTGATTCACTACGGACAAAGTTCCACCTCAGCCAAGAATGCAAGGGCATGCGGAGTTGTCTCTGGACCTACTCAACCCATGAGTGTGCACATCTCTTCTCAGTACCCTCTCTACCACACTGCAGCAAAAGACAGGGCAAGAGAGGTCCAAGTTCACCCCTGTGTGACACAGAGGAAGTAAAAGGTCAGTATTGCCTTTAATAAAGACAGTGAACACCTGTCCGCATAAAATCAGTAATAGATGATGCCACACTTAGGATGCTTTTCATCTGTAGGTCTCCAAGCACTTCACAGAGGTACGTATTACTATTCTGAGACTGGAGCTATCAGGAGCAATAAAGCCTTTTTGTAGACATATTTCATGTGGATCTTTGTTAAAGTCACCTCTCTCCACATGATGTCTGTTTAAGATGTACACACAAAGTACAAGAAGGAGGGGAGGTGGCTGTCAGTTGTTGCTAACCAATCCCGCGCTGGCTGCCTTTGCACTTTGCAGTGGGTGGTTTGAGCTGCAGGCACACAGCTTACCCGTAATTACCACAATTTCCTGTTGTACTCATTTGAAAAGACAATGTTCCTGAGGAAGTTATGAAGACGGCAAGTAAGTTGCTGCCTTAATTTCTGCGTGTTATCATTAAGAGTGCTGTCTTAATTATGCCAGTTAGAGCTGATTTACAGTGCTGCTCAAACAGTGCTATCTTTTGGAGGGATGAGAAGGCTTGTGCTTCCAGATAACATGGGCACATTCAGGTATTCTGCTGTCCTTTCAGCTCAGAAACAGCTGCAAAAGATTCAAAGCAATTCTCACTGGTGCTGAAACTGTGAGGAAAGTAGCTTAAATATTCACTTGCAAGATGCTGCTGCAGCTGGGATGCTGGATAAGAAAATGTAACTATTAGTAAATCTACTGTAGGACTGTAAATATTCCTTAAAGGCAGGAGCTGGGAAAGCAACATCATGTGTTCAAACCAGCACCTTTTTAAAAAGTACTGAATTATTTATGCCTTCAGATGGACTCTTCCGACAGTTGTGAAGTGTGTGCTAGAGAGCTCCCTTGCTGTTCACAAAGCAGGGCTTTCAATAGGAAGGATATCTGTACCTCTTGCTACCAGCCATGGCTTCCTGACTTTGTTAGGGGAAATATGGTGGAGGGAAGCAGCAAGTTTGCTGTCTGTCTGATGCACAGATAACCTGTGCAGGGTGCGCAGCCTTACTGCACGGCTTGCAGCACACACAGAACTGGTTTGACTTTGCCAGCGCTGTCTGTCACAACAGAAACTGCCTTGCTAGTTACAGCTCTAGTGTGTACAGAGGGCTGGATATAGCTTTCAAACAAGGGGATTATCCAGAGAGAATATTAGATGCTTTACTTTTTTCTGGGCACAGCGCGTGTGCGAGGAAATGTTGTGGGAAAGGCTGGGTTGCTAGGCAGTTGTTCTGCTGGTGATGTGGGAGCTAAGCCAAAGCAGAGCAAGCCACAGAGGCTGTTCTTTTCAGGCCACAGAAGAGCAGAGAACCTCAGCACATTCTTTGCACTCTGAGTTTTCCTCTGTGTCTGAACGTTTGGAAACCATTGATGCCATGTACCACCACTCTTTAAAACGGATAAACTACCTGTGACACTCTTCTCTCTGCTCACTCAAAAAGTTTTCATTTCTTTAACTCATATCTGATCAGTTTTTTAGTTCCAGTTTACTCAAGCAAAACTTCCACTGTCACTTCTAGAAAAGGTGAGATTTATAAAAGGAAAGAAAACTACTAACATGAAAAGTAGCAAATGCAAAAAATAGAAGCAAAAATTATTATCGGATAATGTGTGAAATGAATAATAGAGAAAATATTTAACTGAATGCTCATCAGTGACACTTTAGGTTTCTTTGCACTATCACTTTAAAGATTCAATCTGCTTAAGGTTAAGCAAACTAGAATACTCCTCTATATGCTTACACTAACTTAAAACATCATTAACTGGAAATGAAGTGACATATGAAGGCCCAAAAAGTTCCCTGTAGTTTATGTGAAGAATCGCAAGGTCCAGAGACTTATGACAGTAGTCTTAGTAATGGGGATTAATTTCAATTTCTGAGGTAAAGGAGAAAGAAATGTGCAGCCCTTGGGCATTACTCTGTTTTTCAGTGAACTATATGAGGTGTTCTCAGGTACTTCAGCTACAGACTTGGAAATTCAACACCAGGCAGAGAGAAGCCAGAAAGCTGCTCACCAGGAGAGTCACAGATACTGTACCGACACTTTGATTCTGGTTTAAAGAAGAGAGAGGATGTGTTTCAATGCCTCTATTCATCTTGTCTCCATTACCTCCTGTGAGACTGCAAAAGGCTTCATGTCAGACAAACTACCATTAGACTTGATGCTCACGGGCATCACCACTGAGAGTGCCAGCAGGGTCTCATAGCCAGACAAGTGTGGAGAACAGGATCATGCATTTTGAGTCACCTTCCTGCTGCCTGGTGGTAAATTTTATTTTAAAGGATTATTGTAGCTTATTGTTGATGGTGCCAACCCAAATCTCTGTCAGTGCCAAGCCTGGCAATGGTGTGAATGGTTTGCTGTGAATGGTTTGCCATGAATGCTCCAGAGGAGGATGAGTTTCATGCAAAGGGGAGCTCTCATTCCCGTGTCCTGTAATGCACAAACATCATGGCCTGAGAAACCAGAAGCTTGGTATCATCTGTCACAGTTACTATATGCACCTTCCTTCATTTACTCCAGTATATTTCAGTTAATATTTCCCAAGTAGTGGCTAAGAACATTATGGCATCTTCTCAGCTCATGTTTGTTAGTTTTAATTTTAGCTAGTATATTAACTGAATAGAAAACCTTATTTTCTTCACAAATTCAATTTCTTTCTTACTGCACTTCATAAATAAGTCAATGTACAGAATTGTATTACAGAAGGTCTACTAAATAATAAATAATGCATTTGGTTTGCCATATGATTCTATGCTTGTCTCACTGCCCAGTCCTCTTCAAATGCACAAAACATTTTTTCTATCACAGAGTATGTAACTTAAGATCAGATTTTTGTTGCATCTTTCATTAAAATAGACGCTTCTGCAAAGAGTTCATACAGAGCAATATTACAGAAAGCAAAAATCTTAATTTAGTTTATAATGCCTCTCTGAAGTTGTAGTTGTGGGGTTTTTTTTTAATTTGTGTTTTTGTTTTGAGTTAGTGAAGTTTCGGGCTGATAAGCAGGGTGTTCTCCTAAACGCCATGACTCTGTCACATGCAGATTCTGTTTTTAAAGACCTTCTGAAGGTGCTGGAGGAGCTCAGAGGTGAGCTACTCTGTCTATGGTGTACTTCACCTGTATGAAATACCTTCCTATTATCTGTGGGCTTCCAGGGATCAAATAGTTGTGTTAAGGAGGGCAAGGTTCTAGAGAGCTGTTTGAGATAAATGTTTGTGCGTTGAGTGCTGGCTGGACTCTCCAGGTGCTGATAGCTTGCAGGAGTAAGTGCAGATGTGGAGCCAAAAACTAAGTAGTGAATTATGGTTTCTCTTCAGAAGCTTCTATTACAGTATCTACATGCACTAAATAGAAAATTGACCTGAGGTATTGCACCTGGTGTTGACAAAATCATGAGTGATTCTTCCCTGAAAACCTATTTGCCCCTTGTTCCTCTCAGTGACAAAGTTTTCAGCAAATCACCTGTTGCTTCATAGTATCATAAGCAGTGAAAACAAATAAAGATATTAATAGAAGATGCCAGAAAGACCTATGACAAAACTGGGCTGTGAGAAGATGGTGAGGCACAAGCTTTTGGTACCAGCCCAGAATGAAGTGCAGAGGAGTATCTACATGCAATTAAATTGGTCCTGAAAAGTTCTGCCTTGAATGTGCTATGAAAGTGGCTAAGGTGACTCTTGATATGGGAAGATATCCTCGCCTGTGAAAAGGCAGAGGCAGTGGGACACTGTGGAGGGGCATATGCACTGTGAGTGGCAAAACTGAAAAAACTTTGCAGAAAACACAAGCAAACAACTAAGGTGGAAATAAATCCATTTGCCAGGAACTTTCAAATTGCATCATTATCTTCACATTTTTCAAGCTGAGAGAGGATTCAAAATAATAAGGGCTAAGAAGGAAATACTACCTGGCAGACTTTAGATCACCAATGCTGAACATTTGATGATCACAGGAAAAGGCACCCTAAAGATAATACAATATTCAAAATATAGACTTTTACAACCAGGATGATGAGGAGGATTGTATTGTACTGGAGAAAGTTAAGAGTACCATGCAGAAGTCACTGGAAAAAATGGCACAAAGAGCGGATGGCTCTGAGCAAGATGATCTGGAGGAGGAGCTGGTCTGTTCAGGAAGTCACATGTGCTATGGAACACACAGAAAGAAAAAAAAAAAAAGATTCTTAAATAAAGAATGAGGAAAGTCACTTCTGCAGATAGTGTCTATGAAAGGTGAGCTGCTAAGCTGCCCAAGTCACCATAGATGGCTGATCAGTGAAATTAAATCCTTCTAAAAACATTCACAGTACAGAGGAGAGTGTTTGAGGAACAGGATGCTGCTCTGTGTCTGGAACTCACAAGACAGCTGTGAGAAGTTTGGTCTGCTTTAGTACAGCATTTTGTGGGCCACAAGGCACAGCTCTGGAATCACTGGAGATAGGGAATGCTGGCTCCCAAAAAGTGTGGAAAGATCAGTGGTCTTGACAAACAGCGCAGGCTCAGCAACTGGTTCAAGGTGATAACTGGCAGTAGATAGGATACCTGTTATCTCCCAGTGCTTTCCTAGCCTTCCTGGAGAAACTCATTAATGGACTTATAATAGCAGAAAGGGTCATAACAATATTTGTTTTGCACACACAGAGAATATAGGTTTGAAGAGTAAAGTCAAAGGCAGCTTGATGACATAGCAATTGTTCAAGGACTGTGCAGCAGAGGTGGTCTTAGGTTATGCAAGTTCTCTGCAGACTGAGAGATCAAAAAATTTCAACCTGTGGTTTACAAGTCCATGGGAATGTGTGGACTAAGTCCATGAAATACCATGCAAAAAAAAAGCAAGTGTTGCTGGCAGTGAACTTAGCATTTATGAATAGAGTTGAGAGAGCAGAGAAGATTAGTGAAAAGGACAGAAAGAGTGGCATGTGTTGCTATTTAGTTCCGCCTATAAATGACTGGACCAGAGCTGTTAAATCTTGCAGCTCTCCCTGGCCCTGTAACTAAAGTTGCTCTAAGAATATAGACCTGGCATTTGCCTTGAACCTAAAATGTTTTTAAAGAGAAGGTATTTTCCAATGTGCATCATCAGTACCTAAATTGGGGCTGGACTACAGAGTGCCTTTACCACCCTCCAAGTCACTTCAGGCATTGCTCATGACTCCATCTCTTTATCAACTCTGCCAGGAGGCAAAGGATCTTATCCAAAGATTATTGCATCTACTGCTGACTCTGACGGAAATACAATAGCATTATTTTTAAAATACTGGTGAGTTGTGTGGCAAGATAGTATTTGCTAAAAGATTCCTCTGCCTTGTTTAATTAATTTGTATCACTTACTGTTTTCAGAGTTTTAATTTTTCTGTCTGCTGCCCTTAGACTTATGGGCAATAGCATTGTGTCCCCTCTGAAATAATTCCTTGGAGTAGTTTATGGAGTGATGTCTTGTGAGGGACAAGGACATGGGGTGCTGAAATCTTATATCTTATTAGCCCTCACATAAGCCAAAGTCCTTTCTGAGAGGTTCATAAAAGCATAAAGCATGTCAATAAAATATCCATAAAGCAGATTGATAGGAGGAGCATATACTGCAAGGAAAGGCACAGGGGATAAAATGTTACACGGCTAAGATCTCAGTAAAAGTGCTAAGAAGTAGGTAGACTTAAGTCTACTTAACTTTAGACTTCCTTTTAAGCTCTTCACCTTTCATAGAATCACAGAATAGTAGGGGTTGGAAAGTACCTCTAGTAGAGGTCATCTGGAGATCATCTAGTACAGGAGATCCCCTGCCAGAGCAGGGCCACCTATTTATGACCTCCTCTTCTAGCAAAGGTGTAGCTTTGCCCACTTCGTCCATTACCATACACATTCAGAGCTGCTTGCTGGTTATTAGCACTGTAGCATCCTTTTCAAATGCTGATGACGCATTTCTGTTCATATTTCCTCCTCTGCACACACGCATATGTTACACAAGCACCGTACAGTCATACTCTGGTGAGTCCTCTGAGATAAAAATAATAGGAGCTGCCCAAGGGAGGGGATGAAGTAAACAGCACAAAGGACCAGAGCAAAAACTTTTCAACAACAGTAAGAACTAAAAAATTGATGCTGTAGGGAAGCAAAGACATTTTAGAAAATGAAAAACTGAGCCTTAATTTCTGACTGTGGCTTTCAAAGCAATAATGGTTTCCTTCCCTTACTCCTCCCAGCACATACGCACATCTTTCCCTCAAAATAGCAAATTGTGATGACTACAGTACAGAGAGAGAGCCAAAAGATTTGCTAATATATGTTCTACACATACCAGTGGTGGCTATGTCATACTGAAAAAATGCATGGGATTTTTTTTCCATTTTTAATAGCGATAACTAACAGAGGCCAGGGCATTTCCTAAAGATTTATTGACTGGAGCTAATATCCTTCACCTTATTTATGGACCAACATTTGCTCCCATCCAGCCATCAATCTGCAGGAAACACTCTGCACCACAGACACAGTTTCCTATGTAGGAGCAGCACAAATCAGTAGAAGTGGTGTTTGAAGAGTGGGTAGAACTGTTACTGTGTACCTAAAATGCATAGAATAAGGGCAGGAAATGAAAGCTTCCTGTACATAGGGACAGATTCTTGTGTGGGGCACAACATCATCCTTCTGCTGAACATTCAGGGAAATAGGTTGATCCCTTCTGGCACTCCTTTTCACAGTAGCCTCATCACCCACAACCCAGTTCCAGCAGGAAACGTTACCTGACACAGCAGCACCTCAAGATGTTGTGGCCTAGACATAGGGTCTTTTCTGTCACCGTTGTCTGTTTCTGCATTTTCTACTCCTCTGTTATAAAAAATTAGCTAAACATGTCATCTTCTGTGGGTGACATTTCTTCATGCTTGTACTTTTTTGAGCCTATGAATGAAATTGCACTCCCTTAATCTCTGAAAAACTACAGGCTGAGAGTAAGTGCAGTGTAAGGACGACGGTCTCAGGGAAAGCTCAGATGGAGTCTGATAGAGCAGAGCCATGGAAACTATATAAACAAAATCAGAATTGTTTTTAAATAGTTCCCTTTTTTGGGTGTGGGTGTGAGCAATTGCATTATTTGAAGACACTTTTCTCTCATAACATTCTTTTTGATCCCGGGAAACGGGCGGCAGTGGGCAGGATGGCTGCATGAGCTGCGGGGGCTCCCCAGGGATCACAGCGCAGCAGAGGAGCCTCGGGAGCTCCCGAGCTGGATCTTCAGTGGGAAACCAGGTGTGGGGCAGAGCTCTGCCTTGCCCAGGGTGCTCTGCTGATCTGCAAAGCCAGGAGGCTTGGACAGCCCCCCCCAGCTAATGTGACCTAGCTGCCTCCAGCAACCAAAATAGTCTTCATGCTGCCGCCAGCTAACTTAATAGCTAGTCCTGTCCTATCACTCAAGTGGTTGCAATTGGAGCTTCCAGCATGTAATTCAAAGCTGGTGTGATGAGAAGGATGTTACAGTTTCACATAATGGAATTTGGTTTTACTTTAATGTACAAAACAGAGTATTATAAGCAGGTGGGCAGAAAAAACTCTCTTAAAAGAGCTTTGCTTCCAGACTGCGAGGTGGCTTTACTGCTGCAGCAGCTTTGATCCCGTAAAAGCATATCTTTCTATCTTACATAAACTGCATTGTACCTTTCAAAATTATGTCCCCCATGCTCATTAATTCAGCTTTCTGAAGCTCCTGGGGGCAAAGCTCAGGGGCAGCATCATGGAGGGGAGTGGAGGGGACTAGTGCAGAGGTCCTATAGGAAGGGGAAACTTCTCTGAGTGAACACCCAAGCAAGGCAGCAGGTGAGAAGGTGAAGGCATGATCTCAGAAGAGGACATACAAGTAGAACGAGGAGGAAGCTGAGAAGAGGATGTGATTGACCAGAGAGTGACAGGGGATGGGGAAATACCAGCCAGGCTCGTGAGAGAAACCAAGCAGAAAAAATATAAGCAAAGAGTTAGTCCCAAAATCCCCATAAAATACGTGCCCAACTGACAGAACTGCTGGTATGTGTCTGAATACTTCTAGCAGTAATTTATTACAGTTTTGAATAGGTATTTCTAAAACACAGTAGTATGGTGTTACTATACTATCTTATTATTTTAAAAGTTTTTGTTTAGTTCTTCTGGACAGTATCCAAATAAGAATGGTAACGTGTATTTAGATGCTTTGTTTTGGAAATCTTTTTTACACATATGAAAGAAACGGGTATGTGGTCAGTGGTATTACTGGAGATGGTGAAGATGTATAACCCTGTGCTGGTATTCCTGCTGGAGGTACTCAGTGGGCCCCAGCCAAGAGACTGAGGTTTCACAGTCACAGGGTGACAGAAAGATTCTGGTTTGAAAAACTCGCAGAGCTTTTATTCTCCTTTTATTCTCCACTTTTAAGCCTGGGAAGCAGAGCAGATGTCATGAGGGCCAGGCTTACAGCGTTGGGATCCATGGCCTGGCACTGGCACCAGGAGGGGCACATGTCCCAGGCTGGAGGCCAAGCAATGTGTTACACCCGCATGGGGTGCAGCAGCTCAGCCCAGGGCACCCACCTCATTCTCCTTCCATGGGGCCAGGAACCGGTGAGGTCCCATGGCTGTGGCTTGGTGAAGCAGGGAAAATTGCATATCCTGAATTAAAATCTAAGAGAAAGCAGTGTTCTGAAAACTTTGAACAGCATGCTCAAACATGGCAACGTTTTTTAGGACTGTCCTGGCTGGTTGCTCTCTCTGTGTCTCCAGCCAGGCCAGATGTCCACTCAGAATTTCCTGAGGCTTAACTGATGATTTCCTGGAAATTCAGGAAATCAGTTACACTGGGAGGAAAAAGCATTTGCCAAGACTTAAATTAAAGATAATGAAGTACACAAAACTGGAAACTCCTTTAGTTGTCTAACTGATTATCATGGGGCAGTTCAGGGGAAAGTCAGGAGGCACTCAGGAAACAGGCTGCTCTGCTGGTCCATGGCCGGGGCCATCACTGAGCTGCAGTAAGTCCTTCCAGGGAAGCAGGAAAGTGGGTGACCAAACCAGGGTGCAGGACTGGACAGCAGAGCCACAGAGCAGGACACTGAGCATTGATGCAAACGAGAGCAGGATGGAGAAGCTGGGCTGGAGAAGAGCTGAGTGTTCATATGGACTGCTGGGGTACAGGCCCCTCCCTCTTCTGTTCCTACCTTAACTTATTAGTGCTTCTGGTTTTAATTTTGCTGAAGCACAAATGGAAACATGGGTTCTACTAACTCAGACGGTTTCTAATTTAGCTTGTACATTGGTGCATGGAAGAAGTTAGTGCATACCTAGCCAGGATCTGAATATATAGTTCATTAGCTACTTTGTACTATATTCTTTATGGGTGTCCTTAGTATACAATAAACATTACAGTAACTTACCCTACATTCACAGTGACCATGCAAAAGCCCAGCAGCTTGTGGGCTGTAAATACATACCCTAGCTACTGCACGCTGCCTTAGTCACTGTAGACTGACCCTGAATGAAAGCAGCATCACTTCTCTGCATAGATGAGCTTTATTTGCTTGTGCTTGTAGTTCCTATATGATCAGGCATCAACTGCAGCTGGTGCCTCTAAATGCTTTTGTAATAGAAGCAGAATAATAATAATAGCTAATTCAAATGGTATAAATTGGTTATGTCATTGCTAGTGTGCTGTCGGATGAGGTAAAGAAATCCCATCATTTGTAAGCAGTTAAATGGAGACACACAAAGGCCCGGTTCTCGTCTTTAATTTCTTAACTGATGTGTAAGAGAATGGTTGTGAGCATTTCTTTTACTTCCAGCCTGTCACAGGTGAGGCACGGTTCCTTCACACACACGTCAAGCAGAACGTTGTGTTTTGGCTGGAGGAAGCTGTCATCTATGTTTCCTAAGCCCTGCTTGCTGCTTGTCTGTCAAGGAGCTTTTGGCCCACACTACTGGGACTTAAGGAAGCAACTGTGAAGCCAGGTGATGAGATGAGATGAGATGAGATGAGATGAGATGAGATGAGATGAGATGAGATGAGATGAGATGAGATGAGATGAG
>JAVSBS010020652.1:0-24148 GCA_033124195.1 Coracias cyanogaster | reverse complement strand
GAGATGAGATGAGATGAGATGAGATGAGATGAGATGAGATGAGATGAGATGAGATGAGATGAGATGAGATGAGATGATGAGATGAGAGGCATCTTTCTTCACTCTGTTCTCTGTTTGGCCCAAGCTCCTGTGTTTGGAGGACTTGCAGAGCTATTTGCAAATCCTAGTGATGACAAGCTAGTCCTTCTTTCCCCAAGCTATGGGAAAGCCATTGCTTGGAGGCATTGTTCAGGGGCAGCAGTTTTAATGAGATAAACAAACACCCCAAACCATTCCCTGTATTGGACATGGAAGAGAGAAAAAGGTGAACTTCCTGTAATTAATTAAGGATATAAAGACAAAGATAATTAATTCCATGTTTAATTAGGAGATCATAGCTGTGAAAAGGGATGTTCCATGGGTTAGTAGTTTCCTGCGGTGTATAAATGCCAAGACCAAATTAAATAGCTTGGTAAAAGCAAATGCTGAGGTGAAGGGCAGAATCACACAGTATGGAACGCACATGGGCTTCTAGTAGCATGATTTTATTTTATCATGGAAAAAGACTGAAAGAGCTTGAATATAGGGGCTAGCAAGTGACACTAGAGCACTCTATCCTTAATCAAGTGCCACATTTTGAGTTCTTTTTTAAAAGGCCAATTATTTCTCTGTAGTCTTACAATCATAAATATCTCCCTTTTTATTTAAGAATCAGCTAGTTTTAAAAGAACATTACTGGTAACTAATGCTAGATCTCTAGTAGCCTGACAGACAGCATGACACTCTGTTTGGTATCACTGCAAGGTAACATCAGAGAAGTGGACCTTTTCACAGCATAATGGTCCTGCTGATACATAAATATTCTGACATTGATGGAAAAATGTATGTCAAGGCGAAGACAAGTTGTACACGTTCACAGCAAATAACCAAATAATTTCTAGAGCAATGTATAATTGTGTGCTTTGAAGGAAATCCTCATTTATACAAAATCTTCCTTCCTCTGGGTGACCTCAGTGTAAGTAAAGATGAGGCTTTTTACACAGTAGCTCCTGGTGAAGCTGCGAGTGGGTTGCTTCCTGTGCCGCTACGAACTGCATTCTGAACAATGCTCTTGTCTTTGGTTAAAACATAAAGGTACCTAGAAAAAATAATGATGCTGTAGTACTCAAGGAATGTTACCTCACCTAATCTATCCCTCTCTCCTTCTAACTCTCCTTGTCTGTAGTGACAGCTGCTGGGGAGAAGATACCTGCTGCTACCACTGTGCTAACAGTGTATCTGCCACTGTGTCTCCTGATGCATATGCAAATTTGGCCTCCCATCCTAATTTTTATCATCATTAAAAATGCATCTCTATTTGACCTAGACCTTTTCAATAGTCTGCTCAGTTTGCTGGGAGCTTTAGTACATAACTTCACAGAAGAGAGACGGAGTTTTTGTGGTTTTCAAATGAAAAGCACTTACAGGTACTATTTTTAGGGCTTTGTAACTTCTTGTGTTTATTTGCCTATGGTTTAAAATATAATGGGTGATAAAGCAACATAGCCCGGTTGCAGGGTTTTTTTCCTAGTTGATAATGCGTGATATATTGCACAGAAGCAGTTTTGACTAGCTGTGGCTTAACAGGAAGCCTAATCTTTGTGAGAGAAGGTTTATAAGGTGACTCCCCTGTGTGCTGCCAGTCATAGCTCTTAAGGGTGGAAAAAAGTGTAGTGAGGGCAGGAGGGATTTGTGGGGAAGGCCCTCAGTTGCATTGCATGGAATAGACACATTGAGGTGGCATCTGAACTGTGGGACCCACAGGGAACCTGCCAGCTCCACGTTGAGGTCCCACCTAAGCACCCACCAATACCTGGCTCTGTGCCCCATGTGCCCTGGGTCCACCCACTGGGAGGCATGAGGTTGTTCAGACCATATTCTAATGGGGGAAACAGGGCTGAAATGTGCACCAGAGTCTGCCTGGTCTTTGCTAGATAAAAAAGTGGATCTGTTCCTACCCACATATTCCCTTCCTTGAGCCAGAGCTACCTGCCAGCTCACTAAAGTAGGCTCAGGCTTAGTCTTGCTCAGTATAGGGAAAAAAAATACTGAGATTTGAGTTTTTAAGGTCAGTTTCTGACTTTTAATGAACTAATACTGAACACTGTAGACTTTAAACAGGCTTTCTTGTAGGGATGAATCTTGGCTTAATTTCTTCTCCCAAACATGCGAGAGTCAGCCTACCTTTGTGGTGAGAACTGTTTCATAAACTGTGAGTCTGTAAATGCAGCATGGGTAACGATAAGGCTTTAACACAATTGTACACAGTCCTGCAAAATTTTGTGGGTAGGAAACCAAAGGGATGCCTTATTAGAAAGCAGTGGTTTTGTAGATGCTGCAGTAAATAGGGTCAGATATCACACTCTATCATCATTTATATTCAGCTGAAGTATGTGCAAAATGTGCATATGTGAAATTCATGTTTTCAAATTCTAGATTTTCAAAATGTGAAAATAAAATAAGGATTAATACAAGAAACACCTACACAAGTGCAGCAGATTGTGAGTCAGTGCCATAAAACATCTTTTTTTCTTTTTTAAGATGGGAAAGTATAGCTGTCCTGCAAAAATATCTGGATTTTTACACTTATTAAAGACAGTTAATGTTGTATTTGATCAAAAGGAACTACCTTTTGATGTTGCTTTTACTCTGGTGAGTCAAGCTTTATCAGTAGAATGAATGGAAGTGTAATGCAGGTAGTAATGCCTTTTCTCTGTAGGACTTCCTAAGATCAAAATATACACTGTGCAGATTGGAAAATCACTACTAATAACTTACCAGAAATAAAAAAAGATAGTCATACTGTAGTATGTATTTACAGGTATGAATTCATGATCTTTCTTGTCTCCATTCTCTATCTCTGTGTTGCAAACCTTGTGCTCTGCATCTTCCATTTGAATGTGCCCCACCAGTGAAATTTCTGATACAGCAAACCTCCACATCAGAACTGCTCCCAGGCCAAATGAGTTGTGCAGCATGGTGTCAAAAAATAATCCAGGTTTCAGGAGCTGTCTTTCATGTTAGGCATGTTGTTTTGGGCTTTAACATCACCAGGTGAAGCTGGGAGAGAGATGCATTGCTCCATGACAGAGGCTATGGAGAGTGCTTTCCAGAAAGAAAACATTGGAGGTCATGCAAACTGGTAAAATTCCTGAGGCGTAAAATTGTCTCAAGTACATGTCAAGGTCCTGGTCTTAGTTTAAGGTTTGGGGTTTTTTTTCATTCCATTTCTAAATTTTTCTAAGCATGTCAGATACAACTCTGGACTAGGCTGTTATTTCACAGTCCTAAGGTCAACACACCCTGCCTGAGATCATGGCAAGAATGTATAATAGTTTCCTGAGAAGTGCTGGAAGCTGTATTGTTTGGGACATTTGAGAGGATGCTGGAGAAATTAATGCTAAATAAAGATCATGATATTTTGCAGGGGAATGAACTATGTCACCCAGTAGGTTTCTTCCAGATGTACCTTTTGTGATTCTTTGAGCTAGACAACAGGATCAGAAATCAAGATATTATTGTAGAGCTTTCAGAAAAGGTAATATCTTCTTTTGACTCCAGCAATATTAAAGAAGATTGAAGAAGAAGAAACTGGAATTGCTGCCATCATTGCTTTATAACTGAAGTCACATATAGGAGCTAGCAAGACACTTATGTAACACTGCCTAAAATGTCTTTGTGCTCAGAAAAGGTCGTAAGTAAATGACTTTGAAGCTTAATCAGTGGAAGTAAAGGACAATGTCTGTATTTCATTATAGATCCAGGGTTTTTTGAGGTCAGCAGAGTTACCTGGGATTTACAGTAGAGTGAGTATGTGCAGAATATGGCTCCATGATTTGAACTGTGCTTTATTTCCACTGTGCAGGTATTATACGTTTGTCTGCAACTAGCACAGAATCATTGTAAAGAAAAGACTCAGTATGATAAACTATAAAATAATAGTTATAGCACAAAAAGTTTTACTTTTTTAACTTAAACTGTTTAATATACAAAATCTTTTCTAGTGCTTCCTTTCTTAAAACAGTCTATAAAACTACTGAATACTTTCTGTAGCAATTGCTGTAACTAGTTTTCTGTGTAGGATGTTTTAGAATAGGATTTACAAGTACAGCCTTTCTGTCCTTAGAGTGGTCTTTATCTTCCTGATCAATTAAGTATTTTTGTGATCTGTAGGCAAAGCCATAAATCCTTTGGAGAAGGAGCAGCTCTCCAGAGGAGACTGGTTTGTTAAGTTTCTTTTGGGCAACTTTAGATCTTTGGGTTTGTTTGGTTTGTCTTTTGGCACGTAGATAACAGAGAGCACTTTCACTATCTCAGATCACATGGAGGAACTGGTAGGGCCCTTTGCTTCAGGATGTAAATGTGCCATCAGCACTGCTGGGGAAGCAAAGGCAGCAGGAGGAGGAAGAGACTTTCAGCACGGGTGGTCTGTTAGTTTTCTGAGAGTGAAATTTGGTTTAAATAAATCGTGCACGAGTGTACAATTGTTTATGAAGATTACAGCAAAAGGTGAGCCTTGAATAGAGAAAAAAATCAAACCCCAGAAGTAATAGAATAGAAATCACATTTGGACCCACAAGGTTTATACGCAGGTCTGGGTCAAAACTTTCACAGAAGTGCCTGGATTTAGATCCTAAGCCTGAAGTCATTTCATTGCTAAAGGGAAAGATGTAAAACAGAGAAGAGAGGAAGGAAAAACAGAAAGCTACTAGTGGAAGGTAGATGTAGCCCATCTAAAGCAATTAATCTCTTCTGCAATTTCTGTGTGGCTTTTTCTACGTGGGACCTATAGAGACTTGCCACTACTGAGCAGACTGCAGCTACTGTCGGCTGCGGGAGCCCGCACGTCTTCTGCAGCTGGGACTCTTTCACTGATTCATGTACTAAAAGTGATCTGGATGTAAAAGAAAAATGACAGGAAGATTTTGTTCCATGTTTTTATTTAGGGGGATGCTTTAGGCAAAATCCAAAGGGGTGGGTTTTCCTGTTTCTTTTCTAATGATGATTTTTACAGTGTGTAAATATGGGAGGTGCACGTACCCGTGGTCATTTTTCCTGCAGAAGCATCATGGAGCAGACAGATAAAACAATACAGCTAGTTAATTTAGGAGTGTTATTTAAGTGTAAAGAGTTGAATAACACAAGTGATTGTTAAATTCATTGCCAAATACAACAGTTTTTGTGTATGTTCTAGAAAAATAATCATAAATGTGTTTGTATAAAATATCTTCTTGGTTGCATGTTTTGCTATCTCACTATAAATAAAAAAATGCCCTTCCTCCTTGGAAAATTTACTGTGATAATCACTTTTTGAGCCAGATTGCATCCAGTTTGGAATTCAAAGTGCACCTGCGGCTGTCTCAGGACAAAAGGACAGTGTTCCTGGCCCAGGAGGAGTATACCTCCCATCAAAAAACCTGCTGCTCTGAGGGTAAAGCTTGTACTTCTTTTGGCTGGGCATCTTGCTGCTTCACAGTGGCTCTCTGCCAGGTGGTGGGAGCAGTGCTTGCATGCTTCCTGGCAGGAGTATCCAGTAGAAGACTGCTTGATGCCCTGGAATGAGGCTTTCCGCAGCAAGATGTCCCTTTTGCTTGCGAGTTCAGCAAATAAGCAAGTGGGGAGGCAACCTGGCTCAAAGGCGACTGCACGTGATGTGGCTTGCTGCCAGCTGGCTGTCAAGGTTTAGGTGTGCTTGACAGGCCACCCCAGTTCCAAGGGATCTCCAGGCAGGACAGGAGGCAACTGTCGCCCTGAGAAGTGAGTCTGGGGAGACAGCTGCAGGGAAGCTTCAGGGCCAGGGACTTTGCCAGGCAAGCCCCTATGGAGAAAGGCTTCCCAGGATCCTGGGCAGCTCAGGAAACGGGCTGTCTGTTTGGAGACCCAGGAATCCACCTATGTCAGCTGAGAACAAGGCCACATCTAAACTGATCTTGATTCATTCCACTCCAGGAAAAATAAGATTGTTATCCCACTGATGCTAGGCATCAATAAGGGCGCTAATAATGCCAGTCTAGGAATGGGGGCATTCACACCTCTCTTTTCTAAGCTTAGTTTAGTTCTATGCATGCAATGCTTTCTATCAGTTACTTGATGACCTATCATTATGAAAGACCCAGTGATTTGTTGATTTGGGACGTATGCAGTGATTCCTCTGGTAGAGCAAGCCAAGAGAATTTATATTTGACAACAAGTTTCTGAATAACTACAGATGGATTGTCATTAGAGATGTATTCAGACTGAGAAATGGGCAGATACGTTTTAAAAAATCTTATTTTACTAGGCTTAATACTGTACTGGCAGTGCTGATGCAGCTTGTGGAAATCAGTTCGTTTACATTTCATGTAAATTTCTGAATGAGAGATTTGTTGATGGTGATTCTTTGTTCTAATTACAAGAATGTTGGTTTACATAGTATATCAAATTTGCTAAACACAAAATAAATTATAAGACGGTCAGGCACCTGGGGCTTGTCCACTTGTTCTGGTGGTAGAGCTGGGTGTAGTGTGATGAACACGACCAGAGCAGCTGGTTTCCATCAAGTGGCATCATGACAGTATAAAGGAAGGTAAACTGGACCCTGCTGGCTCTCTTGTTTATGCTCTGCAGATCAGCTGATGTAATTTTCTCTGATGGATCTCTCTCCATCTCTGTAGTATCCTGGGGAACTGCACTGCAGTTGCCTATTCATGCTGTGCTTGGCAGATAGCTAAGTGAATAGAAGTGCACCCCAAAAAAAAAGCAGTGCCAGCTTCCTCTTAATATTCCTGCTTATCCTTTTGGAGAGTTCTAGGGGTAAAAAACCATCCAGTGTGGAATCTGTTACCTATTAAGTAGTTACATTACAGACATGGCAATGTTGATGTAAGGTCCGGTGATACAATGGGTTTTGCCAAATTATGCCATCTGTCTGCTGGAAATCAGACTGAGGTTATGTACATCTCTCTTTATAGATCAGTGACTATGCATCAATGGCAACATCTTTTGTTCAGTGACCTGGAACCCGATTTGTAAATGCATTTGTCTGGTTTTATGTTCATGTGCATCCTCTGTGTTATTTAGTATACTAGCACCAACGTAAACATGCTTCTTGAAGCAAGCACCCTGGGCTTGTGTAAATATTTTACTTTATTCTAAGTTATTTCTTCCAGATAACTACATTTCCTTGCTTGCCCAGTATAAAAACTTGCCCAGTGTCTCACACTGTGGTGCTGTGATGCCAAATTACTACAGCTCTAACTCTCTCACAGAAACATTTGGGTGCAGTAGTGTACTTGTGCATGTTTTAAAATTGCATTGTGTAGTCATCTTTCAGTGACTATTAGAATCTAGTCAGTAAATATAATGAAAAAAAGTAAATATTAAAGAATTATATTTCATTTAAGAGCCAAAGCCACACCTCACCATGATTTACCAGAAAAATTTCGTTTGACAAATAGCTCATATATAATGATAAACTGTAATAATAACATAAAAGAGAGAAGCTTTCACTCTTTCCTAAAAGAAATACAGGAACAATTTCTGGAAGTCAAATCCTTGATAGCCTCTGCTTAAGTTCAGTGTTATTTAAGAGCCACAAAAAAAAAAAATCACTAAACTCCTCCCTCTCCTTCTGTGATTTCTTGAAAGCATGCAGGGAACAGTTTTTAGATATGTTGTCAGATCATTTTTCTATAGACAAATAATTAGAATTTTTTAGAATCTGCAAACAGCTAAAATGTGAATTATTTTTTAATCCACATTGCCAGGCAAGGTTAAATACAGATGCTGTAAGTAACATTTGTAGTGGATGGCATTGTGAAAAGAGCAAAACTTTGAGTGTTACCTTAATCACCTGGTTATATTCTGGTTTTCAATATGAAGAAAATGAGAAAATACAGGGTATAAATGCTTAACATGTCTTTAAGGCAGCAGCTTTCAATCTAATTGCATGAAGAATGACATACAAAAGATCATTACACAACTCCTCAGTCAGAAGAGTGTCATCCTCATTGAATCGCTAAGAGCAGGGAGATTACAAAAACATCCTGTGCCTTGGCCAAGCTCTTTCTTTTTATTTGGCCTATGGCTTGAAAGAGGACTAGAAATCCAGTGTATTGTACACTTTTTTGAGTAATCTAGGTTAGTTCTAAAAGGCTTGTGTCCTGTGGCTTATTCATGTTCTGCATGTCCTCAGACGGTACGTGCAAAGCCACTGCAGGAAGAAGAGCTGTGGAGCCCGGCGCACGTGTCAGAAGGTGCGGGAGCCTGTGGCAGGCAGAGTCTGGAGTTGGCTCTGGTCTCCTCATGGTGCCAGGCTGCGCACACCCTGGCCAGGCACACACGTAGCATTTGGGATGCTCTGTGAGTTACTTTTTAAAGGGGTGCATGTGCTTCATGCAAAAAGGGTTTGCTGTCTCTCTACAGAGGGCACTGATCAAGACAGACAGAAAAATGTTTTCTGGTGAGTCTGTAAGTGATATAAAACCTGGTGCAATAGTAAGTGAATGCAACTTCTTAAAGCTATGCCTGCCCAAAGAGCCTGTGTTCGCTCCTTGGGAATCAAGTCAGACACAGAGCATGGACACCATTCTCAAGTGAGGCTATAAAAAGCTGGGGAACTTCTGGTCCGGATGACACTCTGCTTTCTAGCCTGTTGACTATGTCTTCTTTCTGCAGGCTACAAAGCTGCATCTAAATACAAATGCCTCAGAGTAATTAGATTTTTCCATACAACCTGAAAACAAGCATCCCAACTTACTCTCCTATGCAGAAACCTGTACCTTTCCCAAATAAACCCCAGCTGGGCTGCTGGGACTTTGCTGTCAGGAAGGTGTTCATTGGTGTGCACTGAAAATCTGGAGCCTGTCGTGCTCAGTGCCCATACTCTGTTTTATAGCAGGGATTTTGTTTCTTCAGCCAGAGCTGGGAACACTGACATTCACCCAGCGTGTTTCCTCTGTGCTGAACGGCTAACAAGAGACCAAGGAACACTGTGAAGATAGCTTTTCATTGCTAGTGCTCAGATTTTCCGTTCATTGCCAAGATGCAACATCCATTTCCAGCAGTAAATGTCATGCACACAATAGCTCTGCTGTTGGTGTGAAAACTTAGCTTGACTAAGGAGAAAGCATAAAAGATCAGAGCACATCCTCTATGTGCAAAACCCTACAGCCCAAAATACGTCTCATACTGGCAATTCAAAATAGATTGATTAGACAGGGTTGTATCCTAAGGCTTCATTGTCTGCCAGCATCAAATGTTACTTTTTTTTTTCACTTGAACCATCTTTACATGTCTGGGCACCAAAACAGATTATGGTCCTTACTTGGCCAAAAGAAGGCAGCATTTGAAGGAAGGTTTGCAGACTACAGACCTGACTACATGTGGTCTTCACCAGAACAGGTGTTGGTGGAGCATTAGGAGATACTGGGCTGTTTGTCCTTATCCAGCTTGCAGCAGACAATATTCCAGAGGTCGCATTTAAGCAAGCAGGAGATGTGAGGGACAGCAACAGGAGAAGCTGCAGGACAAAGGAAAGCAGAGCCAGCAATGTCTCAGTGCAAAGCAGCACCATAAAAACATTCTAGGGAACATGTTTGAGGTCAGTCACTGAACCAGGAGCAAGAACCAAATCAAAACCTGAATCTTCTGCCTTGTAGTTTGACCTTCACTGCATAGTCTGTACATTTATTTAAAAGCTGTATAACTCCTCAGGGCAGGAGTGTTTTGTGTGTATGAGAGTATTTCTCCAGCTTTATATAGTAAGGGGCACATACAATGTGATTTGAAAAACAATATAGCGTGCAATGAATAAATGATATGCTCTGACATTTGGTGGTGTTTCCGAGATATAGGTCTATTTCTAGTTCCATGTAAGCTTAAATAGCCAAGTGGTGTTTATAGGAGATGGGCTGTTGCATTCCTTTTCAATTTGCTAATATAAGCTTGTCTGCTGAAGTAAGCCAGCCCTGCACTGAATAAACACGTGGGACAGTTCATCTGCAGAATAATATGAATAAAACATCTCTTCACTGGAGATCTAGGCACACATCATGTCTTAAATTCTGAGAAATCAAACAGAATATAAACTAATTGACTATGCCCATTGGATACACTCTCAGCCTATACGCCTTAGTTTACCTAGTCAAAACTTGAACAAAAAGCAATCTGTAGCTGAAAAATCTTTGTGATGGACATAGTAAAATTCCAGCAAGATGGTTGTGAAGTGTAGTTTATTCTTGTAAAACACTTTAGGATCTTTGTTTTAAATGTGTTTAAACCATAAATGCTATTAAGTGTTTCTTTTACTGCTGTTAAGGGCTCCTATTTCTCCTAATCTGTTTTGACCGGATTACCATGGAAAACTTTGTTCTGTATAGTTCTCCAGCTGGAGCACAGAAACTTGAGTTTTCTTGTACTAGTGAATATACCAGAGAGATGGGATACTGAGCGGTGTAGTGCTACTGTCAAGTAGTAGATGTAGGGAAAAAATAATATTTTATGACTGGACTGACATTTGGTCACTGGAAAAAAATATAGAGCTGAGACAATGGGGCAAATGTTAATGATTCTTCCTCTTCAAGGTAATTTTTTCTCATTACAAAGTGATTCTAAATCCAAAGTATTTTGGGAGAGTGTGAGAAAGATTTGCATTTGAATGTAGATTCTTCTTTCAGTTTTACAGGGGTTCTCTCTCTCTTCAGTGACCTGAACAACCCCCCATAACAATGTCTGAACTTTTCTAGATGCAGTTGGGGCAGCATTAGGAGGTATCAGGCTTTATTCAGAGTCCTGTTTTCAGTGTCCAAATATTCAAATCCCATCTATATTAGGAAAGTGGTGAGCCAAAGTCTCTGATCCTTTCTTCTTGGATCTTTCTTGGGTAGTAGCTAAATGAAAAGCTTCACCCAGTTCTGCTAAAGCAGTTCCCTCCTACCCTTTGCTGAGAATCATTTTAGCTGAGATGGTTGCTGTGATCAGTTAATTAAGCCAGACAGAAGCATGCAGAGAGCGAAGGCATGATTCTCACTTGTAGAATCTAGGTCTTGAGAAGAAAAATGTTAACATGTGGTACTATCTTGCCACTTGGAAATAGGTAATTGTGCTTGAACACTATTTCACCATGGAGGGGACTCTGTAAGAGAATTCCAAACCTTCCTAACGGAAACAAGGACAGATCACAAACAAGGTAACTAAAATAGTTGCGTGATTGATTGTATTAATGCCCAGAAGGGAATATGTCCATTACATTTTTTTCAGTGGCTTTCTATTGTAACTCTCATTTAACAATGATGCATATACAAGGAAAACTTAGGACAATGCAAGTTGGGGGAGGGAAATAATTGTCTTTAAGCAATGTCCTTTTGCTTTCAGACTAGCTGGGATTGTTTTCCCTCTCTTAGAAACCCCTATGTATAGCCAGTGAGCAGGGCTGCCTGCTTGGTTTGAATTTCTCTTTGTCTGTTTACTGTGACAAAAAAGACCTCAGCTTGTAAGCAAACTGCAAAGCCTTGTCCAAGGATGTGTTCTGAAGGACAGGAACAGCTGAGCCTTCTGCAGACTCTACTGTTTGTTAGTTAGTGTGGTCTCCAGGCTGATTTTGCTTATAGTTATATGCATGTCATTTATCTACATATACCATTTTATAAATTATTCCAAAGAGGAATCAGTATAATGCTACTCTTCAAATTTCCCTCTCCCTCTCTCCAAGATGAAGAAATTGTCTCTCCAAAACCACGTTACCAGGGCTTTCTTCTTGTCCTTTCTCTCTCAGTCTCCTTTTTTTCTTTCTCACCTCCTTGCCTTTCCCTTTCCTTTTTCCTTTCCATATTTTTCCTTTTCTTTTCTCCCTCCCTCCCTCCTTCCCTTCCTCTCTTCCTCCCTTTCTCCCTTCCTTTTTCTTTCTCTTTCCCTTTCCTTTTCTCTTTCCCTTTCAATTTTTTCCCTTTTCTTTCCTCCCTCCCTTCTTCCCTTCCTCTCTTCCTTTTTCTTTCTCTTTCTTTATCTTTCTCTCTTTCTTCCTTTCTTTCGTCCTTTCCTTCCTTTTCTTCCTCTCTTCATTTCTTTCTTTCTTTCTTTCTTCCTTTCTTTCTCTTTCTTTTTTTTCCTTCCTTCTTCCCTTCTGTTCCTTTTTTCACTTTCTTTCTAAGTCTCTCTTTGTATTTCACTTTTGCCTTCCTTCTTGTTCTCTCCCCCTTCTCTTGTTCTGTCTCATTCTGTCTTTCTCTCTCATTCTTACTCTTGTTCTGTTTTTTATTCTGAAAGCCACTACATTCTTATGGAGGGGACAAATAACCTTTATATTTTGTTTACTGCTTTCTGAAACTCTTTGTATGAAGAGAGCTCATGATTTAAATGCCTATCTTGCTGATGGATCTTTTGACCTTGTGTGAGTTTAACAAATCACTCATCAGCTTAATCTGGAACAGGATTTGGCCCCCAATATGGATTTCAGTTCTGACTGCCTAGTCTGCATGAAAGCAAGCAAGAAAAAACTCATCAATCTACTTATTTGTCTTACTAAAAGTTTTACATCAAAGAATGCTTGAACAGTTTCTGAACTGCAGACTTTTTGAGGAGAACATGAAAAGTCTAGAAGCTAATACCGACAGGTTTCTGAAAAGGCATTGCTTCATAGTACAGACAGATGTTTCTTTGTATCATCCAGAAAATTATATTTGACTGCTGCTATTTAGTGAGAACCAACAGCGTGCTTCATGCTGTTTGAGAGGCAAATGAAACTTCAGGGCCTCCTACCAGGAGCCTGTTTCTTATTTCTGAAAAGCTGACTATGCTTTAATTGTGGTCTGGAAGTTAATGTTATTTCAGAATTGTCTTCTTAATTCCCATCATTCCTATTCTGCAGATGTAGAAAATCTCCCTCTTTACTATATTGCCCTTGACTCTCTTCATTACCATCCGCTAAAATCCAAAATCTGTTATGAGCTCACTGCTAATTTCAACTTTCTTTCCTTTTGTTGGGGGGAAAAAAATGCGGCCAACCCACAACAGAAAACAACCCATCTGTGTAGCTACTGAACAATTTACCCCGCTGTAATAAAGAACTTCTTTCAGAGACATAAGTCAATACTTCTGCTTAGGTCAGCCAAGAGGAATTGTTTTTTCTTGGGTACATCCTTTACCCGTCTCTTCTTTCCAAGGGAAAACAGCTTTCACCAGGCAAGCTGATACTCTGCCTGCCAGAAAAACCTGTGGTGTCTGAAAAATTAAAGCTGTGGTTAATAAAAACCTCCAGTATAACTGTTCTTTCTCTATTAGCCAGCTATGTAGTATTAAAGTGTTCAGAAAAGAGTATTTCATAGTATGATGAAAACAGTAATTTTCCAAAAATGTGCATTCATTTTTAGTTTCATCTGTTCTTTGTCACTTTTTCTAATAGCTGTGCACAGCATAGAAGTAACTGGAGTGTATGGATTTTCCCTCTCTGTTTTTAAAGGAATTTAAATTATAGACTTGAAACTGATTAGTAATAATGACATCACATAATTAGAACAAAATAAATTTTTAGCAAAACCTCCGCTTACTAAGATATGAGTAAACAATTCTATGGGTAGTAAGTATGCTTAGCAATATCTAACAGGGAAGCATTAAAGCTGGTGAGCCCTGCTCTCCCTTCCCGGTGCTATAGTGGGCTGTTGCGCACCCAGTTTCCATCATCTTTGCAATGGCCACACCAGTACACACTCCCAATGGCTTGGAAGTGATGACTGAACGTGCAAGGCAGAAAAAGAGTGGCAGATTTTGAGGAGGGGCTATATATCATGAAGGTCTGGAGGGACAGGTATTTTACACCATCTCTTTGAAAGCCTCAACACACACTGTACACACACACACTCATATTATCACAAATAACTGTTGCGATGCATCTGCCAGTTACTTCTGCAGGTACTCAACAACCCACTAAATGAGTTGCCTACTCATTTGCAGTAGTCAAACAGGACTGAAGCTGTTGGCAGTGCCTGCATCGAAGCTGAAACATGATGAAAGGGTTTGTGTCGTGTGTACTGAACAGGGGCAGACCTGCATCATGCTCATTTGTTGTCCAGCAAATGCTACTTCCTGACACTGTGACAGGTTTACAGGGGCAGGTCTCTCTCTTTTCTGTGCCGAGCAGTAAGCCCAGCCAAGTCTGCCGCTCTTCTGTTAAATATGTACATGTGACCAACTGTGAAATCTCAGGAAATTCTATGGAGCTAGCTTTGTAGTTAAAAATAGAGCTGATAAGGGTGGGTGGGAGAAGAGCACGTTCAGAAATCTGGCTTTGTGTTCTTTGCCAAACAGTCGCCCTCTCTTTCAGGTGGATTTTGCTAAAATCTCAGTGTAGGGGGAATGAGGGCTTGGGAAAACCTGACCCCAAGTTCCTTCAAAACTGTGGTCTTCTGAGATGGTAAACTGTGTGATTAAGTTGCACAACTAATTGGATAATTTGATCTACACTCCTAAGGTGCTTATTTGTCCTGCATACAATCATTAGAGTCAGTACTGACGTCCAGTCAGTAAAGTTACTTCTCAAGCCTTTGCAAACAGATTTGGGGACCCTGCAGTTACATCAAGCAGAGCTTCCCTGCAGACCAGAGCTGCAGGGAACCCGAGCACTTATTCCTTTCTACATCGAACTAATAACTCTTGTCTCTGCCCTTTTTTAGGTAAATCCAACCACAGCACATCAGGGGGCTTCTAAGTCCGCATTGTGCTGCTCTGTATGGTATTGCCATCACGCAGGGAGGACCTGCTGTATGCACACTGCGCTGTGTGCTATGGAAATGTTTGAAGTGGCTGAGGTCCAGGGGCAGTAAAATCCTCTACTGCAGTCACTACTTGGGACAGCAAAAAGGATTTCTGTGGGAAATCCTTGCAGCTGTAGATATGGTTGATCAGGGCTCTGGAAGAAAGTCCATTTCAGTGGCTGCTTGCTTGTATTTAAAAAATGAGTCTTTAGCAAACTAGTCTCTTATCATATGACCCAGTTTGAGTACCTATATATACTTCATGTAAAGTTATATTTGAAAATCATATAAAAGATTATGCTAAAAAAAAACAGTGAAGGAAAATTAGGGACTTTGTTAGCTAAGGAAACAAAATTCACAGCCTCTCAAACTAGAAAGTTGAATCTGCTTGGTTATCTTGGCTCACAAATTGACTTGCTAGCCCAATGGAAGTTACTGTATTTACTAAATTCTGTTTTTTTTAAAGGAAGTAATCTGCCAACATTTTCCTTTCATTTGTGTTCATCCAAATTTGAGTTTGCTATAGGTCATGTTTTCTTTGTGATGGTGACCTTCAAGAAGGCTGAGGAAAACAAAGTATTGACAATTCATCTGAATTTTAGAAATGTTTTGTGCTTCAGCACTGATGTATAAATCTTGCAAGGTGAAGCTTTGTTCTTAACATTCAACGTGCCTCATGATGACATGATTAAAAAAACCAACCAAACATTTTTTCTAGTAATTATTCTATGCTTCTGTAGAGGCAGTTTCAGAAACGAAAGCACGATGCAGCAAATGCTAAATATAGACTCAAGTGAAATGATTGGTAGTTTTGCTTTTACACAGCTCAGTTTTCTTATCTCTGTGCAAGGGAGACTGGTTTACTTAAACTGAAATATATAAGCTCAAGGATATATAGCACTGAGTAGATACTATTGTTTGATTTTAGAGCTTGTTACATACTTCTAGGGTTTTAGATCTTTCAGATTACTTCACAGGTCTGTTAGAGTCAACTTTTAGAGGTCACGTTTTTAAGCTTTTAACTTATGTGTTCTTGCATATTGGTAACATCTGAAAGCAGTAACATAAAAATGCAGCAAATGTAGTTTTGGAATATGTCATTCAATTTATCATTTTAACAATTTGTTCTTGAGTTCTACCCTGAGTACACGGCTTTCTTGTGTTTTTAATCTAAGTTTTGTGAGCTTATCCTTGCAACAATTAACTTCAAACATAAAAGCAAAAGACAAGTAATATTTGCATGTGTTTAAATATTCTTTATTACAGCTGTCCACTTCCTTTTCATTTCTTTCTCCTTTTTCTCTTCTGTCTCTTAACCATAGTGGCTGTGCTAAGTAAAGATCTTGTCATGGTGACTGCTGGGGATGCGTTCCAGCAGGGCCAACATTGTGAAAGGCTCCTGTAATGTAAGCTCAGTGGTGTCTTTGAGCAAGGACTTCCAATAATGAATTGACTTCATGGAGCATTTGCTGGAGTAGTTTGCAGATGGGCATCTGGTGTATGACTGCCTTCTGCACTTTTTAATTGCGTATTTATTGTTATTCATTTTAGCTTCCTGCCCTGCCTCTCATGTCCTGTTTCTGTATTTTTTTTGCTCTTTGTAATTCTCACATTGGGAGCGTAAACATAATGTTGCTTTGTAAGGATACAAGTGAACTTCTAGATAAGCTATTTATCTCTTCCCATTAATGCATTTTGTTTGGGTGTTTCCAGCTACTTACCTTGTGAACAGATGTCAATCGTATTCCTTCAGAAACTAGGCGGATGTTCCCATGTTCTGGATTGACTTCCGGATGCTTTGCTCAGAAGATAGTAATGCTGGGAGCTAAATGGTCCAAGTATAGAGCATATTTGTACTTTACTGCCCTGCATCAGCCAGAAAACTGGATTTATGTTTCTTCAATTGAATTTTAATTGATTTAACCAGATACTCTTATTTGAGGTATTAGAATGGTACACCGATGCAGTACATGCTGTGAAATTCTTAAACCACAGGATTTCTAAATTAGTGGGACAGTCCCCAACATTTTAAGCAGCAATACTTAAACTTATATGCTTCTTTTTTTTTGTTATAATGTGCATTTAAAATTGCATGCTAACTTAGAGGATCAATTTCTTGTTTTCTCTATGACCAAAGATCAAGTTGCATGTTTATTAAAATGCCTCCAGATCAATTTGGTCACTCAAGCGTTGCGTTAAAAGTAGAATGCTAGAGAACAAACTCACAGCCAAGCCAGAGTCACAAAGTTGCTTTTAATAAACACTCGCGTCTGGGTTAATTTTAAGTTGAAAGCAAAACAGCCCAAGGATACTGTGGTGAATTCATACGTATGTCATATACTAACCCTGAGGTCTTGTGAAACAAATCTGGTGGGCACTGTAGACAGTACAAACTGGCACAGAACCTTTTTTTCATTTCAATCATTGTCTACCTTCTAGGGCGAACCAGGCTTGTCTAAAAAAGTGTGTGCTAGTATCTGTGTTTATTAGTTTAATGTGAGAATGCTATTAAAAAGACTGAAGGATATGAAGTACAAGATAAAAGCAAATTGTGCTTTGCAGTCTCAGGCATAACAAAACCAGAGTGTTTTCTACGGCTGCCTGTCCTGCACACTGGGAAGTTCCCACCAGAGCCCTGACAGACAGCTGCTGGCCCTCAGGCACTGTACTGGGAGCAGGCTGGTTCCGAGACATCTGCAGGAGGTGTGGTGAGTGCCTCTGGAAGTGGCACTTTTAAATCCTGGATTTTATTCTACCAGCGTAGAATACTCTGTTATTTTAGGTGTTGACCTCTCACTGCTCAGAGAAAACAAACTATTATAATACTGGCACATCATTATGGTATATAGCAGTGAATTACTGTAGAATCAACGTCAGTGCTTTTTGTAGAGTAAAAGTCAATGGAGAAAAAAATTGAGTGGAAAGCTTTGTAACGTTAATCATATTTATAGTTAAAGTATGAAATAAATATTTCCATCCAACTTCACGTATGGGCATATGACAGCACTGAGCTGACTAAACTGAGCACTGGCATAGCTCCATTGACTTTACTGAAATTTCATCCCTTTGCAGCAATACTAGGTTTAGGTCAAACACAAGTGAGCAGATAATTTTCTGACTGGTAATATTCATAGGTTTTATGTCTGACTTGGAGTAAACAAACTACGTATGCCAGTCTATAAGCAGATAGTGATGTCCATTTGAAAGACATTTCCATTTCCAAGTATTCATACAATGCTGAAGGGCTGGCTGGCTGTGCTCCAGTGTGTTTGGCCTTCCTGTATACAATCACTTGTAGTTTTAAATTCTGCATTTCTCAGAAGTTATAAAATATGGTGGGGATGTTTGTTGCAAAAGGAAAACGGGATTTATTGCTTTCCGCACCAAGCTGGAGATGGAGCAGGGAACCTCACTGCATGGTCTGATCCTTTGTTTCAGTGACTGCATACAAGGGGGTGCTTTTTTGATTAACCTTTGAAGCTGGTAGGTTTTAGACAGGTCAGGCTAAATGCTGCTCTGTGCTTATAACATGGCAGCTACTTCACTTTTGAGGTCGAGTTTAACCTACATAAAGAAGCTTAAAATATCCGCAAATTATCATATAGCAGTATCATGAAGTGCTTTATCCCCCTGCACACATTTATCTCTGCATAACACAAAGTCAAATAAGACAGCCTTGAAGTAACATGTTAACTGTAAAAATTCAAGCATTGCCAGTGGCATTCGGATCGAAAACCTGAACTGCAGCACTGCTGAGGTTTCTTAGGCTTTAGCATAAGTTTTAGCACAGAAAATGAAACACAAAAAGTTCAGTATTTTGATAATTCCAAATCAAAAGAGTTTTGATATAGCCATTTTGAAACTGAATTGTACCCACTGGGTCTGATGACTGGTAGCACAGTTATCTCACACCTTCATTTTCTTCCTTTGGCTGGTCTTTCTCTCTGAAGAATACCAAAGAATGCTATCGAGTACCAAATTATCACTTTTTATTAATTATTGTGACAAAGCCTCTAGACTGCAACAGGTCCCAAATATGGCCTCCATCAGATGTTTCAGCATCGTAACAGATGTAGAATATCACCAAGAGGTCTCTGTCCTCTCTCTCAAGAGGATCTACAGCTTGCTATCTCTTTTTGTCTTAGACCCACTGAGAAAAAAAAAAGAGTATGAGACAACCTGGGAGAAGAAGGCCTGCCTGCAGCCTATAGCTTTTGCATATTCTCTGCATCCCCTCACAGGTAATTTGTTTCCCCTTCTTTCCAACTGCCTTTGGAAGATGAGTGAATGGAGAAAAGGGAAGGTAGAATAGCAGAACTCAAGATTTTCTCCTTGAGAAAAACACTCCTGGGAAATTCCTAACTATCTTCACAAGTTACTGCTTAGATGTCGCTGGATCCCACCTCTGCATATGTTCTTCTTTCTGTGGTATCAGAGCTGATGACATGGAGCTGATTTAAATCACAGATTCATAGAATGGTTCAGGTTGGAAGGGACATTAAAGATCATTTAGTTCCAATCACACTGCCATGGGCAGGGGCACCTCCCACTAGACCAGCTTGCACAAGGCCTCATCCAACATGGTCTTGAACACATCCAGCAATGGAGCATCTACAACTTCCCGGGGCAACCTGTTCCAGTGCCTCACCACCCTCATAGTGAAGAACTTAGAAGTCTCTTAGACTTATTTTAAAGTCATATGGAAAAAAAAAGTATTTGTCCTGCCCACCGTTAACAAACCACGTAAAATCCCTGACTCCCAAGGGTCTTCTAGCAATGATGTACATAATCTCTTGGGTGAAAATCTGATTCTGAAACCCGGAACATTAAGAAGAATTTGAAATGTCAGGAGGCTGGTAATAAACCATAGCTATGGTAACAACAGCCTGCTTAGTTTTATTCTCTCCCACGGTATAAGCTGTTACTGAAAGTGCAGCTCAAAGCACATTCAAATCGGTATCCATTTGTGTTCCTTTGTGAAAGACATGCACTCACATTTGCTTGTAGAAAAGGCAAAAATAAAAACATTGTATACACTGTGTTATTTCACGATGTCTGCTTTGCAGATATTGGGTGACAGAGTTTATTGTTCGTGTAATTGTTGCACGCAATGTACTTTTAGAGGAACATTTCAGTCTTTTATAGGCTAACCTGCCCCTACCAGCAGGGATACAGCTTATTAGGTAAGCTAATATGTTCTTAATTATAATACCACCCAATACAGTTTAACATCTTGCTTCATAACATACACAGTTATTTTTTTTGCAAAACAGGAGGAATTGCTCTAAGGCTTCTTAAAGGCTGCTTAGACTTTGCTAGGACACAGTGTTCAACTGAAAAAACATTGTGGGTGGAGGAAAAGGATTTCTGTACTTAGTGAGGAGACTTAATTAACTGAAAATTTGTTATTTTAATTTCAAAGTCATTTATGACATAGATGTGCTTGCAGGAATGCTGTTGTTGCTTTTTGATAGAATGCACACATGCCTGATATCGTAATTAGATAGAGGAAATAGTCTGCGTTCTCTCTCTTAGAACAATGGTAAGCTATTTAGCGTTCAGGTTTTTAATAATCTTTTAATTCTATTAAATGTGAAGGCAAGTGTGTAGAATAAATATTGAACGCATTTCTGGCTTTAATCAAAGAAAAATACTGCTCTCAGTGGTTATGCTTCAGCTTAATCCCATTTAGATCATTATGGTTTTACCCAAGGAAAAAAAAAGAAAAAAAAGGATGTGATTTCTGAACCTGGAAATGGATCACAAACCCTTGGGTAAGATGTGCTGCGGTTGGCATTAATGAGACAGCAGCTGCCCAGTACCAGTGCTTGAGCTGTTACTTTCTATTGTTATTTTTCTTTGTTGATTCTGCCAAGAGGGTGGAGTTTGTGTCAGAAGAAGGTGGGGAGAAGGCTTTTCAGACAATATGAACTAGACTCCATTCATTGTCTGGAGCATCATATTTCACAATAATCTTCTGGAGACGCGGGCTGTTTCCACTTACCCTTGATTGACGTGTAAGGTTACACGAGTTTTCTCTCCTACCACGCTGCCATTCTCTATGAGTATTGAGACCTTCATAGCCCTCTTGAGCAGGTCAGTACCGGAACACAGTTTGCCATGCTTCTTGCTGTTATCAACCTGAGAGAAGTAAGAGATAATGAGCAAGTCATCTTAGTGTAGGTAGGCTCCATTAGGCACAGAGGGACAAACGCACCCAGAATGGACTGGAACCAGTACTACTCGCCACCTCTGCATGGTTGAGCCTTGTAGGTGGGACAACCGAGACTCGTGAAGAGGGGCTTAAGATGTCCTCAGGGCCCACTGCATGATCAAGTCAAGGTCCATGTGAAAGCAGGGGCTTTCATATTAAACAGCAGCATCATTAAACAGCACAAACTCATCTCTGCAGGAAGCCCAAGCCAGTTAGCATACTTTCAAGAGATTTCTGAAAACCTAAAACAAATAGTGCTCCCGGTCTAGAACTGTGTACACAAGCAGATTGCACGATGTAAAACATTGCTGGGTAGTGAATAAAGCATTAACAAGCTGAATTTATTTATAGAGTGAAACCACTGTCTTCAGTTTGGCCTGGTTTCCAGGCAGATACACTGAGGTTATTCGTAGTAAAAAAAAGCTTTACTAATTACATTGTTTCTATAAAAATAACTTAAAATCCAATCAAAAGGATGAATGCATCTCAGGTTCTGTTATCTGACTGCTGAAATTTAAGCATGTGTTTTGTTCTTCCTGCTCTGAGCATTAGCACTGTCAAAGCACAGATACCCCAACGGGGACACCTTGGAAGACATGGTGTGGCTGTCAGAGGTGATTCAGCCAGACTACCTGGTTGTATTTTGCCACCCTCATTTTAGCCTTTCTCTCTGTTTTTTTCCTCTGTTCATGAGTAGACAGGAGATAGGAAATTGTAAAGCTTCCATGAATGTCAATACCAAGGTACATAAAAGCACTGCAGTGACATTTTATTAGGATATGGAAGAACTGTTATCACACCTTTTCCAGGCACGCAGCTTGCTGGGGTCATGGTTTGCCTCTGGTTTCTTGCAGTGCATTACAGGCCATGTCACAAACTCCAGAACTCTGTGCCGATGAGGTAATTTTTCTTCTTGCCTGCTGCCAGGTGCCTTCCCCTTCTTGACATTCAGCTTCCTCACAGCTCACTGCGTTCCCCCGTGAATGTCTAAGTACACATGCTTACCCAACAAAACAGTATGCAACAAATGCCACATGCAGACAAGTCCTTTAAATAGGTCTTGAACTAAGCTGTTTACAGGTTTTTTGGTCTTGAGTGTTTTGCAAGATACTTTAGCTTTGTTCTTCCTTCTCATATTTGTGTTTACCTACCATGCTCTTTCTCGCAAACATTCTTCAATATGGAAGTTGGCTTCAGGGCTGAAGGGATGGACAATTTCACTGAGGTGTTACGAACAATAATTTAGTTTCCTGCATTGGTCTTCTATTGTAAGCCAGCATTTGTGGCTTCTTCAAAATTATTCCAACCTTTTATCATTCAGAGGACCTCTAGCAACAGTCTGAAGGTTTTGACGGGATCTCCTGGAACTTTAGTATTTGGGTTTTTTCAAGCCCATTTTTCTATAACTCTACCTACAGAAGACCTAGTGACAGTTACGGTCCATAGTTAGAACGAGCTGGTGAGGAATGCACATTGTGTCAGGTCTTCAGTGAGTACATAAGGGCTTCATACGGATAAGAAAGAGGGCAAAATAACAATATGCAGAAGCATTTCTACATGCTTGTGCTGGTACTTCTGAGGCCTCTCTTTTACTGCCTACATTATGAGTACCTAGCTAGGCATGAATAAAATATGACTTATGCTGAAATATAACATATAATTTTCCAAAGAGATAAAAGCTATTCTGTGATCACCAGCTACTAATTAAAAATGCATCGGGTCAGCAGGAAGTGGTTGAACACAGATTTTATTTATTGATCATGAATGTTTCCACTGGAACAGAGAACTGCTCCTTTTTCACCCCACCTCCCTAAGCTGCCATGTCCATCATACTCTGCAATGCTGTCTAGCGCTTTGCTTTTCCTACCCTAGTGGTGGTGAGTCGTATAATTTTGGGATGGTTCCAGTGAAGTTAGAAGCTGTCCAAGTATCTTCTCCTCCTGTGTTCTTGGGGACACTTGTTCAGGTGGTGGTCTACAAATGGGGACCACCGGGCTGCAGTTGCAGACAACCACAACACGGAGGCTGCTGTTGCAGAATTCTCTCTGGGAGCATTCGGAGCAGACTCACAGCAGCCGGGGGCGGGGGGGCGCCTCTTACTGGGTTTGAATTCGTGCTGACGAGAGCATTTTGTTTCCAGTCCTGTGGCTTAGACTTTATGATGGTACTGAGGATCTTGCGGTGGAACTGATCGTTCAAATGAACGTTACGATTCTTCTTTCTTTCCACTTTCTTACTAAAACAAACAAACAAAAAAAGTGCCGGAAAATCGTGATTTTATTATAAACTGTACCGAGTCTGCATGCGCCAGCCTCGGGTGTTTCGAACGCCGCGGTTCTGGAGCCCGGCCTCTCCCTGTGCCCGCTGCCGCGACACCCCGTTCGGCGCTTCCCAGCAAGCGCGTTCCCTGACGACGGTTACGGGCCGTTGCCACCCGGCCCCTGCCGCCGGCCCAGGTTAGCGGGCGGGACGCGCGGGTCCCGCCGGGGGTCCCCCCGGCCCGGGCAGCCCCGGGGGCAGGCGGACGAGTAAGCTCACAACTAACGGGAACACCCGCCTGAACACCGCCGCGGCCTCGGCGGGGCCTGGGCCGGGCTGGGCTGGGCCGGGCTGGGCTGGGCTGGGCTGGGACAGGCAGACTCGCCGCCGGCTCGGCCCCCCGCAGTCTCTCGCCCCGCGTCCCCTCCCCGTGGGCTGGGTTATGTAAGCGGCTCGTCCCCGAACAGCAGCGCAGCATCTGCGGGCTGCCCGCCTCTGTCTCCGCCCCGCTCCCACCGCCCGAGAGGCAGGCGGCGGTGGCGGCAGCAGCGCAATAAAGCAAGTTTTGTCTCACCGCTCTTGGCAGTCGCGGCCCGGCACTATGGCTGCGGCGCCCCTGGGGCGGGCAGCAGCCCCCGCCACAGCGACAGCCCCCCGCTAGCCTCCCTCGGTCAGCGGGAGCGGCCGCCTCCGCCGGCCATCCGGGCCGCTGCCGCCCGCCGAAGAGCGGCGCAGCCCCGCGGCTCCGCCGCTGCCGGAGAGCGGCGGCCCCCACCCCGGCCCGGCCCGGCCCGACGCGGCACCATGTGGGGCGGGCTGCACCCCCAGCTCGGCTTGCGCGGCTACAAGGCGGGTAAGGAGCCCCGCGGCCCCGCCGCCGCCTGCGCGTCCCGGCGGGGCGGGAAGGGACGGGGGTGGCTGGGTGGAGGCG
>JAVSBS010020648.1:0-39254 GCA_033124195.1 Coracias cyanogaster | reverse complement strand
TGAAAACAGGGTTTGGCCATCTTTTCACCAATGTGTAATACATTACAGTTCACACAAGTACTGTATGCACAGAAAACAGGGTACCCTCAGAACTGTCAAAATATGATTAGCAGTAAAGAGCTGCCCAGCCTCACTCTATATTGTCTCCTTTCTCTGTCAAGTAGCAGTTATTTAAGGTAAGGTCCTACAATGCATTTACCTGCCACAAAAACAGTCACCTAACCTGTGCGCTCTAGCATGCTGACGACAGATCTGATAATTGGGCAGAATTAAAGAACTAGAGTGCAGCTGTTGTATGCTTATTAAATGTCTCAGAGGAAAAGATACAAACACACATGCATGTGCACACACACACAATATAAGTGGCTCATTAATTTGAGGACATGCCTTCCCTTAGATTGGCTGCACTAAAGCCTGAGCTAGACAGTGCAAAAACCCTTTTCTTGTCTGAGAAGCTTCAGAGATGAAACTCCAAGTGCTCAGTTAAAAAATACAGCTTCTCCACATTGCCCATACGGCTTAAGTATTGTGGATTTTGATGTATAAACATTGAGAACCCTTTTCTTTGTCCACCAACTGGTAGGGTGTTTCAAATTACAGTACTGTGCCAGATCTCTGCCTTTCCTCTGCTAGAGGCAGTCCTTGTTGCTGAGATGCCTCCCAGAATGATTTCAAAAGTCTTTGGCAAATATCTGTATTTACTGGGCCCACAAACTACAAAACTCATCTTCATGATGGACAACTGACTTTAAAACCTGTTTCCTTCATTACTCTCTTCTGTGTAAGCTACTGGAAGTCTCAGTGTCTCAATGTGTTCATGAAACCACTTATCTACTCTCCCTGAAACTAAATACCAGGCAAGTGAAAACTCTCCAGATGCCCTGGCAGTAAACAATCTGATTAAAATCTGCTTTTTACATTAACCATGCACTATTCTTTATTATGCCAGTTCTGATTGCAGAGCAAAATGATACAGTAAAATATTTGAATAATTCACATGTTTATAAGCATGGACTCTACAGGCAGATTACTTGACTATTTTGATATACTGAATGACACCAAACGGATAACTCCAACCTATCTCCTCTCCAAATGTCATTAAGAAAATTGCAATACTGCACAGTTTGTTGAAGGTACTGACAAAGATTACAGAGCTGTCAACCAACAGTGAGATTTGCAGATTTCATATGGGTGTCTTACTCGTTGACTCCTGTTATAACTGTGACACTGGAGAGATGCAAAAAAGGCATGTAATGCCTTTTTACTGGGTGTTTCTCACACAAGTAAAAAAAACCAGCATATAAACTCATAGATTTCCTGATGCAACTTATGAAATATTTTTTTAATCATAGTGATGTTGGTTCAGTTTGAACTCTGCAATCAACAACATGGAGTTGTCTAACTCTGGCAGTACACAGCACCTGTTCTAGCCATGTGCAGTACAAATCAGGTAAGGATTTTTCCTCCATGGATGTCATTGGAGAACTGCATTTGCCAAAGGCAGTTCTAAGTCCTGGCCAAACGTAGGCTACATACAGAAAATTCTATAAGTAGCTGGGAGATGTCTCACAGTCGCTAGCCCTTGTACTCATGGGAGACTTCACCTCACCAGATGCCTATTGGAAATATAATACAGCAGAGATGAAATAGTGCAGGAGGTACCTGGAGTGTGTGGAAGATAACTTCCTGACACCGCTGGAGTGAGTCAGTTAGGGAAGACTCCCTGCTAAACTTGTTGTTTGTAAACAGAGAAGGACTTGTGGGTAATGTGATGGCTGAAGGCTGTCTTGAGCATAGTGATCATGAAATTATAGTGGTTTTGAATCTTGGAGAAGTAAGAAGTAGGGGTCGGCAGAATTGCTTGGACTTCTGGAGGTCAGACTTGAGCCTGTTTAGGAGACTGGTTGACAGAGTCCCTTTGGAGGCAGTCCTGAAGGGAAAGGGAGACCAGAAAGGCTGGACACTCTTAAAGAAGAAAACACCAAAGGCACAGAAACAGGTCATCCCAGTGTGCTGTAAGACAAGCCAGTGGGGAAGAAGACTGAGCTGGCTAAACAGAGAGCTTTGGCTGGAACTCTGGAAAAAAAGAAGAGTCTATGAACTTTGGAAGCGGGGGCAAAGAACTTAGGAGGATTACAAGAACGTTGCGAAGCTATGTAGGGAGAAAATTAGAAGGGTAAAAGCCCAACTAGAATTGAATCTGGCTATGGCAGCAAAGGTCAATTGAAAAAGATTCTGTAAATACATTAGCAACAAAAGGAAGACTAAGGAGAATCTCCATCCTTTATTGGACGCAAAAGAAAACATAGTGACAAAGAATGAGGAAAAGGACAAGGTACCGAATGCTTTCTTTGCCTCAGTCTTCAATAGTAAGACTAGTTGTTCTGTTGGTACCCAACCTTCTGAGCTGGAAGGTCAGGATGAGGAGCAGAATGAAGCCCCCATAACCTGAGGGAAAATGGTTAGTGACCTGCTACACTGCTTAGATGCACAGAAGTCTATGGGGCTTGATGGGATCCACCCAACGGTACTGATGAAGCTGGCAGAAGTGCTCACCAAGCCAATTTCCAACATTTATTAGGAGTCCTGGCTAGCTGCGAGGTCCCAGTTGACTGGAAGTTACCAAATGTGATGTCCATCTACAAGAAGAGCCAGGAGGTGGTTCTGAGGAACTACAGGCCTGTCAGCCTGACCTTGGTGACAGGGAAGGTTATGGAGCAGATCATCTTGAGTATCATCAGGTGGCACATACAGGACAACCAAGTGATCAAACTCTAACAGCATGGGTTTATGAAAGGCAGGTTCTGCTTGACTAGCCTGATCTCCTTCTATGACAAGGTAATCCTCTTAGTGGATGAAGGCAAGTCTGTATATGTTGTCTACCTAGAGTTTAATAAAGCCTTTGACACTGTTTTCCACAGCATTCTCCTGGAGAAACTGACTACTCATGGCTTGGACGGGCATACATTTCATTGGATAAAAAACTAACTGGATGTCTGAGCCCAAAGAGAGTGTTCAGTACTGGGGCATGTTCTGTTTAATATCTTTATCAATCTAGATGAGGGAATTGAGTGCACTCTTGGTAAGTTTGCAGATGACACCAAATTGTGCAGGTGTGTTGATCTACTTGAGGGCAGTAAAGCTCTGCAGAGGCATCTGGACAGGCTGGATTGGTTATCTGAAGCCAGTTGTATGAGGTTCAACAAGGCCAAGTGCCAGGTACTGCACTTTGATCACAATAATCCCATGCAATGCTACAGGCTTGGGGAAGAGTGGTTGGAAAGCTACCTAGTGGAAAAGGACCTGGGGATGTTGGTCAACAGCCATCTGCAAATGACCCAGCAGTGTGCCCAGGTGATTTCTCTATCATAGGCCAATAGTGTCCTGGCTTGTATCAGAAATAAAGTGGCCAGTAGGATTAGATAAGTGATCATTCCCCTGTACTCTGCACTGGTAAGGCCACACCTTGAATACTGTTTTCACTTTGGGGCCTCTTATTACAAGAAAGACATTGAGGTGCTGAAAAATGTCCAAAGAAAGGCAACAAAGCTGGTGAAGGGTCTAGAGAACAAGTCCTAGGAGGAGCAGCTGAGGGAACTGGGGTTGTTTAGCCTGGAGAAAAGGAGGCTCAGGGGAGACCTTAATGGTCTCCATGACTACCTGAAAGGAGGCTGTAGCAAGGTGGCTGTCAGTCTCTTCTCCCATGTAAGAAGCAATAGGACAAGAGGAAGTGGCGTCAAAGTTGCACCAGGGGAGATTTAGATTGGGGATTAGGAAAAACTTCTTCACCAAAAGGGTTGTCAAGCACTGGAACAGGCTGCCTATAGAAGTGGTGGAGTCACCATCATTGGGGTATTTAAAAGACATGTCGATGTGGTGTTTAGTGACTTGGTTTGGTGGTGGACTTGACAGTGCTAGGTTAATGATTGGACTTGATCTTAAAGGTCTTTTCCAAACTAAACAATTCTATGATTCTATGATTCTCAACAATTAAGAAGATAGATAGGAAAGCATACTAAACAAAGGAAGTAATAGTAGTTATTGTTTTCCCCCAGAATCACGTGGTTACAAAAAGACAGAAAAGCCCAAGCAGAGCAATAAAATAGTCACATCATCCAGAAGAACACCATCCTGAAGCTCGCCCTTTTCAATGATACATACAATGATATTTTGCTAGAATAGGAAAAGGCAGGCACCAAACAAGGGACAGTTTCAGTTCAGAGCCCCTCCCCTTTCCACAGGCATTTTCATTAGCGTTTTAGACCTGATCTCCTCTCCTTCTAGGAGTAAATTCTGCATTTAGTGAAATAAAAGTCATGACCAAATAAGTCACCAGGATATAGCATGCTCCACTTCAGTGATCATAAGGTAACAATTAAGGGTATAGTTAACACTTTCTTAAGGAAAGCTATGAAACATGAGATTTTCTTCCTCTTTAGACACAAGATGTATTTAAGTATCTATGTGTTCTACTGTTTTTACCTCCCACTTATTTGATAAACATATTCTCTAAATATATACTTTCTGTGAACCCTGTGACCCTTGACAGCAGCTATATCTTTCTACATATTGGATCAACAGATATGTCAGACAAAGGGAGAGTTTAAGTAATTGTTTTGCTAGCTGAAAGGCTTTAGACAGCAAATAGAAGTAATTGTCTTTAACCATTGGTGAAAGTGCATAAAATCAGATCAAGTATAATTTTAAAAGAAAAAAAAGTTTAAATAACCCAATAAATAAGGGAGAGGAGATTTGCACATTACTTGCGATATGTTTACAGTTAAATTAATTTGACAAGACACATATTTAAACCATACAGAATCCTGGAACATATCTAAGCCGTTTCCATATGCAAATGCAATGAATTGTTGGCTCTTAGTTACATTTGAAGCCAAAGGAAAATTTCCTACCTGGCCACAGGCCCTAATTGACTGCTCTGACATACAAACTGGCAAAAATATAGCCCTTAGAGGCTTCCTAGATTTCTGTAATTTATGCTGGTATAGTTTGCTATTGTTACTAAACGTATATAACACTTCTGAGGGGCTGGAGGCAATTCTTACCCATCCTTCAGTAAATGTGATCATGATCAGACACTGCATTGATAGCTTTTCTTGATCTGGTTATAGTTATTACACCTTACAAGAACAATGGACAATCCACAGTTAGGTTGAAGAAAGAAAGACTTTGCTTTTTTTTTGTATTCAATATCTTGTTGTCAGCTGGACAAAGGAAGGTGTTGTTGCTGTTATACAATCAGCATGATATATTATCTAAATGGTATTTGGTTTCTTTCTTTAATTTGCTAAGTGCTTCATAATTTTCCTCCTGCTGTGCCCACTCTTGGCTTTACATTTCACTACTGTTTACCATTTCCTCTGCTGATTTTTGATTCCTTTGTCCATAGTTTAAAGCAGCAAGTAATTTTTTCTCTGAATTTAGGCAAAACAATTTTCTCTCTTTGCCTCTGTTTATTAGGAGATTAAACTGATGAGATGGGACAAGCTGAAAATTTTCCATTTACACTCATTGGTTTTCCAGCTTCTAAACGTGCAGGGCCGTTATGATCTATTCAGATTTTTAACCTTTCATTTGAAAGCAAAGTACTTTCCAGCAACTGGATCACTCACCAGCCTTTAGGTTTTGATTATGAGTAAGTTTGACTCAAGTTAGTATGACTCAAAGATGACCCAAAAGACTGAAATTTTTGCAGGTTATTGTAGCTTTCCTTGTATTTTCCTTGCACGCTGCAGAATTCTTAGCCGGTAAGATTTTCCAAGCTGGAAAATCTATTTTCAGTTTCTGAAAAACATAATAAATAAATCAATCCCTGCATAGAGAATTGGAATCTCCTACTAGGAAAATAAGTAGCATCTTTTGCTTCAGTCCACATTATCCACATACAAAGTAGCCCAAAACATTTCATTATGTATCCATTCAAAAAGAAACTTACACTCTACTTCTCTAAGATAGTGCTTTGTAGCAGTTGTGGTTGACTGTCTCCCAGGGGCAATGGACTACGTCTGCCATCTTGCAATGAGGAGTTAGCTGATCAACCTGAATTATGCACTCAAAAACCTAGAACAGTAGCCTGAACAGGCTAATACACAAAAGGCACTTTTGCATGTGTTTCATATGCCAAGATTTCCACTCCAGGTCTTGCCTTTGAAGAAGAGAGCATGATGTCAGCAGTGACTATAGACATGTTCATACGGCTGATAATCAACAGGAAACAAAATAATAATATAATATAGCCTGATGAACAGTCATTTGATAGCAACTATTTTAATCTATGTGAAAACCAGATGTCCCAAGAACACATCTTAAATGATACACACTTTCCTCTCTGGTTTTCCACCTTGGAAAATGTGGTAGAGAAATCACATTATTGCTTAAGTTATTCGGTAGCCTTGTCACATTTGCAACACAGCAGCAACACAGGGTTTTTTTCACAGGTGTTAAGTGCATCTGACAATGCAATAGACCCCTTGGGCATATTTACTTCCCAGCTAAAGAGTCTGCACAGCTTCAGGTTAAGATGGCTGTCAACACTCACGACACTGTGAGTCTCATGCTTTTGGGTGGGGCCTGTGAGAAAGCACAGTTGGCTCCAGGAGCTTGCCAGAGCACCCTGCTGTTTCCGCTTTTGGACCATGAAGGACAGTCACATCATTTCTGTTGGAAACAGTTTTAGTAGCTGCCAGCAAAACTGCAGTTTCTCAACAGTCTGTGAGCAGTGGAGCCTCTAGGCAGAGCAAAGCTGCCACCCTATTTCAGCAGTGTATTCAACATACCTCTGCTCCACTTAGAAAATAGCTGCCATATTTCCACAAGCCAACTTGGGATGTCAGTGTTATCCAGTTTGCAGGCATACTTGCATGTAGCACAAAGCCATGGAGGACAGGCAACCATATAAACCATGACTGACACCTCTGTTAACAGGAGGCCTTCACTCAGTACCCAGGGTTTCTGGGTCATCACGCAATATCTCCATGTTTACATAGTAATACTGTGGCAGTACACTGTGGCCATTTCCAAATGCATCTTAAAAAGACAGTTCACTGAGAAAACTTATTCAAGGATTTATTGCTAAATTTCAGTAATTCCAGGTAAATCTCTTTGCAGAAGTTGACTTCACTTCTTTTTCATATGTCCCATCTAAAATGTAAATATCAACCTCTTGTTGAACCTCGCATGTTCAGAACATACAGACCCTGCATATAAGCCTTTTGATGCAGTATCTGTACTGCTTTAACAGAATTTCCCCCAAATTATCATCTTACCTTTTCAATACAAAATGCTGCTGGCATGCATGCTCTGATGAGCGTCTGTTTACCAGCTGTGTTCAAAGGGTTTGATAACATGTTATAAAACTCCAGCAGACTGAAGAGCAGATGTTCTCTATCAATTTCATATATTTGGTCCAGAGAAGGGAGAGGGTTTTACTGAGAAGAAAAATAGCGTAGCAAATAATATCACCCAAGAATTAAAGAAATATATTTTAAATAAGTTTTTAAATAACCATAACATCCTTTAGGGGCCCAAGAGACAGTTGTTTTCTAAGTGGATTTACTAATTATAATTTCTGCAAAGCGCAAAATGAAGAGAAGTGTCTTGTTTGAAGCTGAGTATGGCAGATGAATGCAAATCTGAAGGTCAGATAATGGAGCACTGTGCATTCCATGCTGGTGCCCCACAAAATCCATTCTCTCAACATGATTATTTGGAATTTTGTTTCATAAATTTTAATGTGAGAAATATGGCCTTCTAGACAAACAAGAATGCAGGCGTATCCTCTGCATAATATTGGTATTTTAAACAGCCTTGGCCTTTCTCTTCTGAAATAAAAACAAGGAAGGAAGTAATTACTGCAGGATTTGTAGAACTGTGGAGCCCAGCTGATAACATTGATAATAATAAAACTCCTTCTGTGTAGCCATGTTCTCACCAGAAGAGCTTAAAGACGTTCTTTGTTTGCTTGTTTCTTTTACAGAAGATGTTTGTACCATCCTTTTTCCAGATGATGAAGCTGAGGCATGAAGGAGTGAAATCTTACAGGCGTGGCCAGAAAAATAATTCAAGCCTTCCAGCCCCTAAGGTCTTATCGCTACTCACTACACCATCTTGTTCTTTCATACAGTACAAGGGGATGTCCTAATGGAAAAATCTACAATTTCCTCCTTCTATGGATTAAGTACATCTAAATAACAGCTGTAGTGGAGACTCCTTGTTGTAGCATGAACTGCAGGGCATTTTAGGTGCCTAGGAACATGGAAGAAAAAAAAAAAATTAATCCAGCACAAAATAGACAAAGCTCTTAGCCAGGTAAAATATTTTTACTGCAGAAAATTTTGGCTGGTAAACAAACACTTTGATTCAGCTTGTTTTTAAAAAGTATGTCTTAACCCAATGTTTTTTTATACACTGTTCCTGGTGATATAATTTACATACTCAGATCTTAGGCTACACCTTGCCATTACAGACAGGTGTGGAAAAATGTTAAAGAAGAAAATGACAGTAAAAGAATCTTCTAAATTCATGTCTGAAATGAAATGTGAACTTTCCCTGCATGCATGTATATTTTTTTTTAAAAGTTATGTTCTGTGGAAATGTCAAGAGAAAACAAAAATGTTACTGTATAACTAAATGTATTACAAGGAACAGGAAAAGCATACATACCTGGAATAAGTTTAATGTGATTTGAATCAAATCACTACATTGACTTGAATCTTCTTTGAAAGATTTTGCACAATTAAGGAAACTATATATCCTTTGAAAATACTTTCCCTTCAGATCTTACCATGAGGATTTCCATGGAAGTAATTTAAAAAGTCATTGTTTTCTGAGAATGAGATAAAGAAAAATGATTTTGAAAATATTGCCAGGATTCTATGAGGAAAGGGAAAACACTAAAGACATGTAGGATTACTCACATAAATTCAGCTACAATGCAATTGTTCTTTGTCCTAGATATGATCTAGTCCATGTGCTTTAATGCTGAGCAATACATGAAAGTAACTGTTCTGACAGGAGCTTATCTTGTTATATATGAGACCATCATAACTTGTGTTAAGTTATGGAAATAGGAATGTTAGTAGCCTTAAAGATTAATAAACATAGAAAGCAGCCAGGCTTTTATATGAAGCAGTCTGGTCAAGTGTGTGTGAGCTGAATGGGTCTGACTTGCCACTGCAAGATACATGACCAATGAAGACCTTAGGACATCTCTCAAATGTAACATGTCGTAAAAGTAATGTGTCCCCCTGAAAACTGTCACTCTTAGCCAAATTTTTACTTGGCCAGTAGTGATCACTTAGCACTATTTCAAACAATCAGGAAGCTCCAGTTTTAATAGTGCTTACACTGCTGGCACAGGTGAAAATCAGAACTCCTCCATTTCAACAGCAGCTAGACCTGAATGGTCACAGAAAGGAAGACAGCTTGACCTCCCCCTATTCCTTTCATATTAAGAAATATAAAGAAAAGATTCTTGACTGAAATCATTGTAGTCTTCCAGCAAAGCAAAATGCAATTAAAATATCATAGATAATTGAGATAATATTTTTGCCCTTGTTGTTTACTTCTGCCCCAAAAATTTGTGCCTGCAGTGCTCAATGGATAAAGCATTAAGTTCCTTTTGTACCTATCATCATGTGCCAAGGTAGATCAGAATGTAGCTTATTAATGAGTTATTAATGTTTATCTATTAGCGAGTCTTGACTTTAATAGCTTTGATGCTCAAGACAAGCTGCAATCAGGTTTAAAATATACTATAAATGAACTAAGTGTTGTATAACTTTATGAAGAATATTTGTCAATTTCTAGAATTTACTGTTAAGTTACCATTACTTCTAAATCTGATTGTTCCAGCCTGCATTAGCTGGGTCCTTCAAAACAATCATCCCTGGTGAATAAGTCACGCCATGCTAGATTTCAAGGTGAGCAGAAAGCTGCAATTGCATCCACAGGGTTTCTTGTTTTATAGAATCATAGAATGTTAGGGGTTGGAAGGGACCTCTGGAGATCATCAAGTCCAACCTCCCTGCCAAGTAGGACCTGTTTGTTTGTTTCTAACAGATCTTAAATTGTCATTGGCTCAGCAATGCTCACAAATGGATTTTGTGCTTTCATTTTGTTGGAAACCAGAACTAACCATTGTCTTCCAGTTCCCAACATTTTTGTTAGCAAACATCTTAAGCTGCCTTTTTTAATCCAAAAAAAATCCAGACACACAAGAAACAACCTAGGATTTTGCACTGAGTTCCTCCAAACTAAAGGACACATCTGCACTTTTCTGTGAATGGAGACTTGGGGCTTACAGAAGAGTAATTTTGTGTAAACTTTCTTGCACTGTGATAATGCGAAGCTTTGAATTAGCTTTGTACCAAGTCTGTGTTTCCTTGTCACACAATCTATACACTCCAAGAAAAACTTACATGTTAAGAGCATTCATTGCTAGACAATAAAATAGAGGAGAAACAGGCTGAAACCAGATAGGAATTAGGAACAGGAATCTCAGAATTTGTTTCATTGTAGGTCTTACTATTGCTTTGAAATATATCTAGGAAAAAGTTGTATGTATCTCAAGTTTCTCTTACCCTGTGAGATTTTACTCTCCAAAAAAAGCTTTATTTATAGCACGTGTACCATGAGCAATGGATAGGTTGGTGCCACCTTTAAGGTAAATATAGTGCATATAAAGAAAACCATTGACTTAGGCAGGGTTGGTTCTCCCCATGTAGTAAAACTGATGAGAGGGCTTGTCCTGTGAGAAACATCAAATGTTAGTGCAGCTAGGCTTACACTGTTCCTGTCAGGGCACAATTACACTGATTTGTTTACATGATGCTGAAAAACCAATCACAAGTGAATGAGAAGTAAACCATATTTAAAAGCAGAAAAACAATAACAAAATGTTCCCTGCATATCGATATCCTTCTTTGGAAAATCACTCAGACAACAGCACTTCAAGCTGTACTAATTTTTCAAGCCAGCAAGACCAAAACACTGTGTGCTGAAAGCCAGTGCTATCTTGTAACCTTGTTGTTAAGTGCTGGTGAAGCTATTATGCAACCTTAATCTTTTCTGAACAGAACGAACTGGGTCTGATTCCTTGTTTTCAGGGAATATGGCCATGCACAGCACCATCAGGGAGCAGAGGGGACTGCAGTACTCTGTATTAGCCTGACAGGAGCATGTCCAGTTTGGCCCACCTGATGTGTTCTGGGTGTGAAGGCTACTGCTGCTACTCCAGACTTTCTCTACCTACCTTCTCTCCTTTGGCAGGTGTAGGTGAGTGCCACTACAGCACTTCCATGACAGATGCCCAGAAGTGACCTCAGTTTTCCTAGTCTGCTTGTGCATACTACAACAAGGAAACGAAACCATGACCTATCTGCATCACATGCTTGTACTGTCTCAGCTCACTCTTCCCTGACTCTGCCCCATCAGTGTCTCCTCTGCTCCCTTCTTACCCCTTTAGCTCATGATCTACCAAGAAGACCTCAGATGAGCTGCTGGCTGTCATAGCTTTTCTACACTGTTTCTTTTTTTTCTTGTTTTACTTTGGTTGGTTTGTTTTTTTGGTGGGTTGTTTTTGTTTTGTTTTGCTGTGCTTTGGTTCAGTTTTCTACCTCTTTGTTATCATCCTGCTAAAATACACTGTTGCAGATGCTGAGGAAATAGGAGCATTAAAGATATACATATTAGGTTTAGGGACGTTATTCTGAGGAAAACAGGGATAAAAACATTTAAAGATTTGCTCCTAAGCTTTTTTGAGTCTTATCCAATTAAAATCCTTGAGAATTTGTAAGAAAATAGCACAGAAAGAAATAATGTAGCCAGAGTTATAAATATTTATGAATTAGCAAGAGTAAACAGCTGTTAATTTCATCCTATACTCTAGGGCTAAAGCAATTATTTTCTGACCAGATTTTAAAAACCAGATGAGGAGCTTAACTATTGAGAAAAAGACTCAACAGATCAGTTAAATAGGAGAAAAAGTTACTGTCTGCCTGTGTTACGCAGCAAAGACAGAGCCTCAGAAGCTTGCTACTGCTACACAAAAGAAGAAGAAACTGCTATAGATTCTCAAGACAATGACTCTGAAAACATAGCAAATGAGGTAAGCCTGCCTTTCATCCCTGAATTCATAGTAAACAGTTAAGGTCTAAATAAACCAGATGATACATTCTCAGCAAAGGCAAGACTTATGGCTCATTAAAGAAATTTATCATTAGCAGGCTCATGCTGGGAAATTATTCTGGACTCAGTGACAGCTGATAGCACAGAGCAAGAGAGGATTTCTAATTTAATTTGGCTGAGTATGATTCAGTTAATTCCTCCAAATTAAAAAATAAAAATTAACATGGAACATAATTGTTAGACGCTTGCAAGGCAACATGCTTTCATCTCAGTACCTATAACTGAGGGTAATGCATTAGATGCTGATATTTAGCCCTAGGGGCTTATGGTTGGAGGATTTAATTTTGGTACAGTATTTGATGCATATAGTTAAATGTGTGCAATTTATAAGTAATAATGAGACACATATATTGCATTTTTCTGTGCAGAACTTAGAACCTATGCCATAACCGAACACCCTGTGTGGTTGAGAGCAGACACCACAACCTGTTAAAGCACTAGGGTTTTGAATAGCAGAGCACTCTGTGCATGGTAACAAAGAAATGGTAGAATCCTTCACACCATAGTAATTGTGGGTGAGGGGGATAGACAGACAAGGACAAAAACAGAGAGAGAAAAGTTAAAGACCAGTTTCTAAATCCATAGTTCTAAGTTAGTAGATGTTGGAACTTTGCAACCTAGAGTTTCTAAAGAGCTGACTGCTGGCTGAGGACCAGGAATGTTCATTTCCAATAAACTTGCTGGGTAAACTCCAAAACAGTTGGGAGATAATATCTCCTGTCATCAGTCACATAAAAAAAAAGTATGAGGAGATTTTATTTATCTAAATTAAATTTATATAAATTATAAAGTCAGAGGAAAAAGCTGATGTTAGTTAATATATGGCTACGGGGAGAGTGTTATAAGGTTGCTATACATTTGATTCACTCAAATGGTTATCTTAGTGCAGTTACGGTATTAATGGATTTTCTTAATCACAAAATTCATTGGTTGAAGACAGAAGAAATAATACAGAAATAAAATAGTGATTAGCTTGTTGAACCGTGTCAAAATATGTTCAAGAGCAGCAATTATAATTGAGGGTGGTTTTTTTGCAGTGGGAACCACCAGAAGACAGGTTTTGAAATGATGAGGACTTTTCTGATAGTTTTCATAAGGACATAATGATTAGCAGAATGGTAATCAATTAAAGAGAAGAGGCCTTCAGTACGGAACGAGTGCGATTGCTTGCTACATGGAATATAAATGCTGTGTAACTTAAGAAAAGTACAAATAAAGGGATGTATACAGAAAACCACAATGCAAGTAAACCTTTCAACATAGGAAACAGTTACTCCAAAACAACAATGGGGCCACAGGACAGGCAGCTCATCCTCAGCTCTCTGTGAAACACTTGAATCAAAAGGAATGAGGAAATTACTGAGTGCATGAGATCCTGACAGGTCCTTCTTCTGAGCTGGAGCAGGCCTGTAATATCTCCCCTGCACTGGGCATACAGTGGTTGCGTGACTGCTAGCAATCTCTTATGGAAAATTGAAGCAGTGATGAATGAAAGAAGACTCAAAGAAAATTCAGTAGAGCAATTGAAAGACTGTAATAATACCTTCCACTGCAAGAGTCCAAGAATTCAGTTCGTTAAACACTTTAATATAAGCAGCATACAAGAAAAGTTAAGTTTATTTATTGTGAGCTCTCTAATCCATTAGCCAGTATGTATAACAAGGTTCAGTGAGTGAAAACAGAAGATACATTAGCTCAGACAAGGAATAAGAAAATTAAATTAAACTAGAATATAAATTAAAATACAAATAAAACTAGAATAATTATTGTTTTGCTGGTGTACGTTATGAGCTTTCAGTTCCTCCTCTGAAGACATAGTTTGTCAAAGAACACTTTGTCTGATAAGCCTGTCCTCCGTGAATTTGTTAGCATAGTCATATTTGTTATAAATCTGATTTTTTTATACTTCTAATCAGCTTAGAAATCTCAGTCAAATCTGTAAGTGTAGGCCAGATCTGTAGTTCATATTAACATTAACAGTCATTTGAACCATAAGACAAATTCAGTGAAGCTCCCAGGTCCACTGAGAGCTGAACAAGCTTTATTGTAAAGAGTTTAAAACAGCCCAGAGGCTAAGACAGCTCAGGTTTGTAGCCAGTGGAAAAACATTCACTAAAAAGCTTAACAGTCTATAAGCTGATTTTTATAACATTAGCTCTAAAGCATTGATTATATTTTCTTCTCTTTACTGCCTTCAGATTTTGAATCTAAGGAGATATTTCAAGGTATCTGTTTAAAGTCTATGGCTTTACTGGAACCTTATTTAAGTTAACTACAGATCTGAAAGATTTGTGCAAAGGCTGGTATTGCTGAACTCATGAACTGAGGAAAAATGCAGATAAGGAAGAATTCAGAATGCAATATGTCGTGTATTGCTCTGTAATTTGACTTGACAGATTTGAAAAGAGCATTAACAGACAAGAAAAGGATGTAGGTATACATATAGACTAGACATGTCAGGGTGAAAGGATATTATTTTCTTTCCTAAGGACATGCAAAAAGACAGAATTCTTAAAAAAAAAAGTTGAAAAAGGGAGTGTACAGCAATCTAGAAAAGTCAATACATTTATATATGATCTGTAAAAGGCAGTATGAACAAAAACAACCAAAAAAAAAAAGAAGATAAGGAAGGTAACAATCACAGAGAGCACCAAGAAGACCGTTTAGTCCAGGCCCGGCTCAAGCAGGCTAGGGCTAGTTGCTCATTATCATACTCAGTCAAGTTTTGAATATCCCCATGGATGGAGACCCTACCAGCTCTCTGGGCAATTTGTTTCAATATTTGGCCATCTGTAGAGTAAAAAGATATTTTATTGTATTCAGATGCAATTTCCTGTGTTTTAATTTGTGCTCATTGCCTCTTGTCCTACCACTGGACACCTCCGAGAAGAGTCTGACTCTCTCTTCTTTTTCCCCCATAAGGTATTTAGAGACCTTCTCTTCTCTGGGTTGAACAGTTCCAGCTCTCTCAGTCTGCGGTGAGGAGAATGTGAGATGCCTCAATCCCTGCATCATCTTCACAGTCCTTCACTGGAGTCACTCCAGTTGTTCCAGATCTCTCTTGTACTGGGGAGCACAGAACTGGACACAATACTCCTTTGTAAATCCAACTGGACTGCTGACACTCACCTTCTTGTCTTTCACATGTCTGGAAATGGTTTAGAGGATAATTTACCTCATCTTCTTCACAGGGATCAAGGTGAGGCTAACCAGCCTGTAGTTCGCAGGATACTCCTTCTTCCCCTTCTTTCAGGTGAACCTTCCCCAGTTGTCATAACCTTTCAGAAATAATTGACACTGGTCTCACAGTGACTTTGGCCAGCTCCCTCATCACTCGTGGGTGCACCCAATCAGATCCCATGGATTTATGTATGTTCAGTTATAAATGTTCCATAACATGCATTTGGCATTGTCCCACATAACATCCCTGTCTCTAAATTGGAAAGACATGGATTTGATGAATGTACCACTAAGTGGATAAGGAACTGGCTGGATGGTTATCCTCAAACTATTGCAGTCAACACTCGACATCTGAGTGGAGACCAGTGACAACTGGCATTCCTTAGGGGTTGGTATTGGAAGATGTGATGTTTAATATCTTTGTCAGAGACATGGACAGTGGGATTGAACTTGGAACTAGGTGATCTTTAAGGTCCTATTCTATGATACTCTTTCTCTGAAGGCTATTCCTCCTTGCTCAAGACTTTGCCAAATGGATGTGCAGTTGCTGAGTGCAAGTTGTATCAGTAAAGACAAGATGAAAAGTGCATCAATTTCTTCAGCCTTTCTTGTGTCCTTTGCCACCAGGTCCCCTCCCCCATCCATTAGCAGTCCCATGTTTCCTCTGAACTTCCTTTTACTGCTGATATACTTGTAGAAGACCTTCTTGGTGCCTCTCACATCCCTTGCCAGATACTATCGCAAGTGGACTGGGATTTCCTAACCACATCCCTACATGATCAGAAAACACCTTTATAATCCTCCTGAGTTACTTGCTTCTGCCTCTTGTATGCTTTCTTTGTACATTTGACCTTAATCGAGAGCTCCTTGTTCATTCATGCAGGCCTCCTCCCACATGCTTGATGGGATGGGACTCCTGAGCTTAGAGGAGTCTTTAAAAATCAACAAGCTCTTCTGGACTGCTCTTCTCTCCAGCAACATATCCCATAGTATTCCTCCAAGCAGATCCCTGAACAGGCTGGAGTCTTCTCTCCTAACATCAAGGACTATGATCCTGCTTTTTGTCCTGCTTCCTCTAACCAAAGGATAACAAGGAGGGAAGAGAATGGAAGCAGTAAGAAGATGAGATGAAAACTTTGATCTTCTTTACTCATACTTCTTTTCATACTCCTCCCTTCTTGCTGTTCCTTGCTTCTATTTGTGTCAGACACTTTACATACTTCTAGTGAAGTAAAGATGTATTTGGAAGCAAACTTTTCAGATTCCTGTTTTAAAAATGAAATTCTATCTGTATCATTTCAAGTTATAGAGAACATTTTAAGACCAATTCATCTAAGTACGGAGGTTGCATTTGTTTGATGACAACTGGAACATTTTCAGATTAGTTTCCAACAGATACATTGCAATAAAATGTGCACAGCACTGTCAGCTACACCTCTCTTAATCCATGGCTCAAATAAAATGTATTCCACATGAATGCCAGCAAAGCACTGGGAAACTTGCCAAACCAAAACCATAAGATATTGTACATTTAACTCCTTACAGTGGGAAGTCAGGGGAAACTCTCTTGTATTATTTAAACTCTATTTAAACTCTATTATTTGAAAATTATTCTAAGCTCTTGAATGTTGTGGTTGAAATATCACTTCCATTCTGAATCTGGATGTGATATCATGAAAAGAAGATGAACCATTTTCCTAATATTTAAGGTATATAGTCTGAGGACAGGTAAGAGTTTTTCTGGAAGACTATAGGAACACTTATTCTGGGAAGTTCTTCCCATTTTTACATGTTTCTTTTTACATCCCCATGACTTGCATAGTTTTTCTATTTCTTTGTCTCTATTCCTGAAAACATTATTTCCCTTCATGGAGATTTCTGTCTTCACCTTATTCTGCCACAGTTAAATTCTGAAATATCAAAAACTACTATGCAGTAGGTATAGACTAAGGAGAAAAGACAGGTGCAGCAGTAGCACACAGAGAGTATAACAGACATCACAGACTGATCTGGAAGGAAATAGCTCCCTTCAATTTTAACTAGATTTAAACAAATTAAGAGAGAGAAAAAATTCTGGAACTTCTGAAATATTCTAATTTGGAAACACCAGCAAAGAGCATTTATAAAGTAACCTGTGCTTAGCAAATGTGGCAGCTACTTGGTGGGACTACCGCTGTTCAGTTTCCCTGCTATTCATTTTACCTGTATTGCTGCTTGACATCCCAGAAGCCCTGGCTCCTCTCAGATCTGGAGTTTCCAGGGTCTAAATGCTGTGATGTTCATGACAAAATCATGTTTTCCTGCTTTACTAGAAAGTGTTGTGCTGCTCTACTCCTTCATAACACCAGCTGTAAGATTTCTGTGAAGAAGGGATAATTTTGGATACTTTCTATGTATTTGAACAGGGCCATATCTCTCAGCCATCCATTCCTTTCAGTAAGTAGCTCCAACACAAGAAGTGGGTGTAGGATATGTAATCTGCATCTTTCAGCCACTTTATCCTATATATATCCTTCTGTTATGAGATTCCTCTTCCTTGACTTACTCACTTTCCAAAAATTTAACATATTAAACTACAGAAGGCATTAATTAATCATATATTAGGCTCACATCTCCTTGTAGAATCCCCTCCAATAGATCAAGATTCTTATCTAACTCAGGTCACCAGGACAGAGCCAGTTTCTGCTGCCAGTAGCACCAGTATGTCACACCGAGTAGGATAGAACAGCTTGCTCTTCTGGGGATTTCTGAAATATATTGTATCTGTGAACTAGAAGTAACTTCAGGTTTATGAGGAGTTACTTTCTTTCCAATCTAATACAATAATGGCTCTTTTTAATTTAATTTTTTTTTTTTAACATTGATGTAACACCAGTCAGCCCTTAGTGTCATTAATGTTTCCACAACTGTATCTGTTGTAACTGATCTCTCCATGAACTCTGTGTTTATGGGCAATGCAGGAAACTGGGGACAACTGTGACCCTTGTTCTACCCCTCTTTGATACCATTTTGCTTAGATGAGGCTAGATTAGTTATCCTGTTTCTCTGTGCCTGACCTCTCAAAGTGGAAAAGTTGGTCATAGTCATGGCTGTAGTCATGGTCATGGTCAGGAAGGAGTCAAAATTTATTAGAGGTAATAGGAAAACTTCAAAATATTTCCATTTCCACAGCTTTTTCACTGCTGCCAGTATTGGTGTTAAGAAACATTCCTTACATAGACTGTGGTATTACCCAGATAAGACAAGATAAAGAGATTCAGAGTTTTCATGTGGCCTGTAAATACATACTTACTTTCATGGTATTCGACTCAATCATGGAAGAAAATCCTTCTGGTACTGTGGAAGTCCTCTATTCCAAAATAATTTTCTTTTGTTATCTGATCCATGTGGAGTTTGGACAATTCTTGTGCATTCTTTTTGCCTTTTTACCAGCAGTAACATTATTATTTTTTCTATATATTACTTTTTTGTTGTTGTTTTATTGGTAAAACTGAGCAACAGAGGACTGTGTGAGCAGTTCTTGTAGGCTTGGAATAATCAGAAGCTGAGATTAAGCAACAGCATCTGAAGTAGAAACTTAATTGTGTAATTGATCATTTTGCTCAGCAATCTCTAGCAAATTGACACAGACAGTCTTTAAAACTTTGGTTATAAGTAATAAGGGTACAAAGCAATTTATTAGGATGAACAGGGAGTGAGCCATACATCTGTATCTTGAAATCCAGAATATCTTTTCTTTTTAAGGGAGGATTCACAAGGGAAAGGCAGTAGGATGAGAACACTAAACATGGGTAATTATCTATCCACAGGTAATACCCTGCTGTCAGTTTTGTTCAAGGTAAAACACAGAAGGATCCAAACCAGCAGCCTAGGAGAATATAGAAGGACCTTACGTTTATTTTAAAACAAGCTGGAAGTCAGGAACAAACACTGTGGCAGCTATAGTTTCCAGTGTTTTTTTAATCATATTAAAAGGTCATATTGAGCAGATATAACTATTTATTCTGTTATTGCTCTATTTTATGGTGTAAAACCAGGATGTACATAAGTGCTACAATGAAACTATCTTTTCAGAATCCGTCCTTTTTTTATTGTTGTCTAATATATATCTATTATACCATACATTTTGTAAAAAATGCATATTACTCCTGGCTGTAAGTCTTTAATTTTCTTGCTGTATTAGGATTACTTGAGTCAATAAACAGCTTTTGCAGCTGCACTGTACTACTAAGGGAAATATTCTCATAGTGTTTGATCATGTGACCAAGCTATTGTTTAAATCATATTAAAAAGCCAATTATAAGGAAGGAAAAAAAATGCCCTAACCTGATGAAATGTCATTATTTAATTAACATCAGAGAGTCTCCATTTTTCTGTACTGCTCAAGTCTTGCTGAGAGTTTTCGGGGATGCCCATTTTTCAGATGAATCTCTCTGAGTGAGTCATTTTAACATGCTTGATTTCAGAGCTGGCAACTCTGATGACAAAATTTTTAGCTACACTTTTCACCTTTCTCTTGGAATAAAAAACATGTGGGATGTAGCGTGCAAAATGGGTTCAATTTTGTAGAAAGTGCTACAGAGATTCAAAACTATTAAGATAAATCAGAATGAATACAGAAAGCATGATGGAAATCCTTGCTTTTGACAATATTTGGGTCACGGATTTCACAAAGCAAGAACATAGAAAACTGTGAGAGAAATCATTCAAAAACAGATTAAAAAAAAGAGTGCTACAGCTGTGAAATATTCAGCAAGGGACAGAAAGCTTTTCTATAAGGTTGTGTAACTACACCTAACAGAGATGCTACCAGCTCTGTAGAGCTATGAAAAGGACACATATTGACAGCACTGTTCTCTGGTTGCTGAATGACTTACTATCCAGGAAAGGTTAGTCAAGTAATAGTTGATTTAAAGTGTTTTATATCATCTCAGAGGCAGAATATCCCCTTTTAAACACACTTTTGTGCAGTGTCATTTGCAAGCATTTTGTGGAACACCACAGATTTACAGAGAGAAAGATTTTGTTGGCCAAGACAAAAAATTTATTCAACACACACTTAACCCTTGTATGGTAGCCACCCTCTTGCACTGGTCTCCTGAATGTCTTCCATACTCCCTTTTAATTGCTACTCTTGTTCAAATTTGAAATAAAACCAGATAAAGTCAAGGCTTCACATAAACAGTTTTTCTCACTTGGGTTTATGAGGGAAGAAGAGGGTATTTCGCTGTCCGTAAAGAGATTGATATTTGGAAAGCTGAAGCTTTGAGACTGTCTCTCAAAGCTTTAAAAACTCTTTCCCACAAGGATCTTGCACAACATTGCTACTTAGCTTGGCATGCTTCTTGGAAAAAGATGCTTGAACAGCAACCAGGATCCAAAGAGCCAAACACTTTCTCCTGCCTGCCAGAGATGGCCACAAGTACCTGGCTCCAAACATGGTCAGGGTGTCTGGGAGCCTGCGACAGACAGTCTGTGACAGGGACACACTTGCTCCTTGCAAAAGAGGCTCTGGGACTCGGTACCAGGACATTTGTGCAACAGTAGCACTGGTGACAGCATGTAAGCTCAATAGCTGCCCATGCCTGCAGATGGAAGCAGGAGGGGAACAAGACTGGGACAGGCTGGACTCTCAGGAGCCAGTGGGACCTACTTAGAGGCAGATACTGGCTCATGTCTTGACCAGCCTTCTGAAATGGTACCTTTCTGGTGCCAAGTGCATCTCTTGGCCTTGAAAATGACCAAGATGAATTGCATCTTTACAAAAAAAAAGAAAAAAGACAAAAAACCCTACACCTTTTCAGTTGAAAATACAATTACCTAAAACAAACAGCATAGAAACAAAAACATCATGTTGAAAAGTGAGTCTGTCAGTGCAGCACTGGTGTTTTATCAAAACAAAACAAAAAAAATACCTAAAAAGTAAATTATGGGATTGGAAACAAGGATGAGACAGGAAGTAGACTCCAGGATTAAAATTACTATACTCCTGATCATGAGTGCATATGAATTACATGTATTTTCTAGGAAAACTGCTACTTTACCGGTTACCTCATGTCTCTTCTTTTATCTTCTTTACTGTCCCTGCAGGATGTTAATACATGCATTGCATTTCCACAAGAGCAGCATCTAACAGAGTTCACATTAGCAATATGCACACTTTTCACTGAGGAATCAAAAAAGCAAGAGAGATAAAATGGTAAAGAAGAAAAAAAACACTCTTTTATAGAACGTTGTGACTAATAAATATTAAAGAGGGAAATATTTCTGGCAGATCTCTGGGCAAACTGATGGAAAGAAAATTCATTCCTCAGCCCTGAGAAAAGATGTCTTAGGGGATACCTTATCACTATGCTCCAGTATTTAAAGGGTGGCTACAAAGAAGATGGAGACTACCATTTTACACGGAGTTACATGGATAAGACAAAAGGTAAGACGTACAAGATACTTCTGGGGAGATTTCAATTGGACACAAGAGGAACATTTTCCATAATAAGAATAATCAACCATTGGAATAATCTCCCCAGGGAAGTGGTGGCTTCTCCAACGTTGGACACTTTTACAATTAGGTTGGACAGGGTGCTGGGCCATCCTGTGCAGACCATGGTTTTACCAAGAAAGGATGGACTAGATGGTCATTGAGGTCCTTTCCAAACTGGTATTTTATGATTCTGTGATTATATGAAGGTTTGTTTGGTTATTTTGGTTTGACTGGAGCCAAACAGAAAGAATAAGTTCAAGAGGTAACAGAACAAAATAATTTTAATCTTTTTTCTTCTTCCTTTTTCTTTAGGTTAGATGCATCTCTTTCCTTCAGCCTTTGGATAATTACCATCAATAGGCCTGTTATGTGAGCTTAGCTTTTTTATCCACTTACCCTGAATCATGCTTATTTTTAACTAAATTTATTGCGGTGGATCCAAATACACCATCTTTGTTCATATTTGTCCCACCAGCCCATGGGCTGTGCCCTAGAGTGCAGATCAGACAAGCACTCATGTCTGTCTGCTGCCACATGGTTGAGATCAGACAGATACAGGTGCCTCAAGCCTTTTCTAGAAAGGCCCTTCTATTGCCAGAGCCTGCTCTTATAGTATTATATAAGCAGCATAAATATTTGCTACTTAGCTCCAGGCTTTCCTTTGTGATTACAATATAGACACAATGCCAGTAGAGTGGGTGAACATGTAAAACTTGAGGATGTCTTTCTTCTAGCTGTGAGGAATGGAAGTTGAGACTCCCTGGGAAACTCTGGTATACCAAGGATTAATGATTCAGGAAAAAGAAAGATTTTTTTCCTTATCCATTAAACTGTGAGAAATCAGATCGGCCAATCTGTTGTAGAGTTATTATCTGAAATACATAGGGCAACATACGATCCCTTGAAGAGTCAAACACTGGGCACTGATTACTTGGAAAGGGAAACCTATGCTCCTACATACAATACTAGCTGGAAAAGTACTCCTCCAAGAAAGACCATATACAAGCACTTAGTGCATGGTATATCCTGCTCTAGAAGATATTCAAGTCTTAAAGCCTCTCCACTAATCTGGTTCTTTCTGATAATGGAAAACAATCATGTCCTTAGCTATGAAAAATATTTTTCCCTTTGCAAATCTTATCTTGTCAGCTACACTAGCCATGATATTTTGAGGTTAAGTAAAAATGAATACTCTGGCTAAATATTTCTAAATATTTGAGTGTTAGAGCCACTGGATGATTCATAATTATCAGATTCATGTGCAGTTTTTTTTTGTTTTGCTCTTGCCTGCAATGAGTCACGAGTATATCTGAATTACTCTTCAACCATGAAGGGGTGAAACGTTCTCCTAATGGACAACACAAGGGTCACACACACCATGTACATCCTCAAAAATAGAGTTTGCAGTCTTTTTGCTATGAAATGTTAGTCCTTCCACCAGCTTTCTTGAGCCAATCCACTTTTTGCTCAGTGAATAGTTCCATTCACCTCATCAGGGAGGTAGTAGTGGCATAGGGAGCTGCTCGTCATGTTGGCACCAGGATAAGGCCCTCTCACAAGGATGGCGCCATGCTCACAAGGTACTCTGTAGCCTCCTTAAGCTGATTTCCCTTACAGCTCCTTCAGGTTTTACTGGATCCTTGCAAAGGCTCCCTTGTATATTTATGACTAAATATGTCTTCATTCATTACTGCAAGTTCTCTTCTTCCAAAGAGGAAATTTTGAACTGGAAGTTGTAAGACTTTCAAATTCTACAACCATGATATCAATTTAAGCTTCCACTCTGGCTTGTGTAATTTCTCATGTTTTCTTTTTGCCAGCCTCAATTGTAGGGAATTCAACAAGATTCCTGCTCTGAACCGTATTACGTTGTTTCCATTAAGAAAAACAAATTTCAGGGCCACAGAGATGGTATGACTCAGCTTTGATCCTGAGGATCTTTGTTTCACAAAGCAAATGTTTCCCAGTCTGATGTCTGAAAATGCTCTCTAATTAGTGCTCCTTTGCAAAATAAGAGGAAAACTGTTGTCACAGTGTTTTCTCATTTCATACACTTTTATTGATGCAATGGTGATGAGCTGTAACCTTGTGTACTTTTTGAAAGCAAGAAATATCCCTTTGTTGCAACTAACAGGCATAGCTTTCAGGGTGATGAGTAGTCTGATCTCATGAAGTCAATGAGCATGAGCTTGAAAGAATCAAGCCACTCTCATTTGGGGAAAATTAAGTGCAAGGGCTTATTTAACATTTCCATTACAAATGCTGCACTGTGGCCCCAAGCAAGAGGTCCCGTTACACCAGCAGATCTGCAAGACAGCACACGTAGCTCCCATCTCACATTCCCTGACCCAAGGAGGTGAATAGCAGACTGAATGTGAAGGCAAAGACATAGATCCAGATATATTCATTAGTGGCTTTTGAAAGGAGGTAGTAAACAGCATCCATCTGCATAGCATCCATCTGCATCTTTCCTTCAGTGCTTTAAGTGGATATTTTTCTCAGCACTCTGTGAGAGGGAGAAGTATGCAGGGCTCATGAATCATCTCACAGTGAGGATGGTTATGACCATACAAACAGGATGAGGATCTGGTTATTCAGAGCTTCTGCTGAAAGAGCAATTAGAAGAAGCTGGCACCCCTGGCAGGGAAGAATGAATGCCTGCTTGTATCTAAAAGCAGCTGTCAGACAGGAAAGCAGACAGCAGGTTCTAAGTTTGTTTCATTTCATTTTCACAGACACAATAATGAAAACAAAGAAGAAATTATGTCATCTTTAAAAATATGCAAAAATAATTTTTAAAAAAGATGGGCATCTAAATGTTTCTTAGAAGTAGTGCAACTTGGACACAATTCATAGCATGTGTTCTGCAATTATTTATTCAAGTCATTAGTGAATGGCTAAAGTCATCTGACAGCACCGTTTGGTATCTAGTATGGGAGGATCCTACACCCTCACTATTAAGAAACCCAGCTGCATTTATTTCTAATGTTTCTTATAGCCAAAACCTCACATACATGCCACGAAGCAGTGTTTTACATGGGCTCCATTAATCTGAGATAATATCCATGCCATCTAATCTAAAAAAGATTAGAGAAAACCTCCCTTCAGAAATGTCCACTGATTTCTATGTATGTGAATAAGTACATCTTGAAACTTGCAGGTCCCTAATCTAAAATGACATGATGAATCCCATGCCAGTGTCTCACACAGAAGTGAACAGGGGCCCCAAATTATGGCTTAGAGAATGGTATGTTAACATGAAAAAATTCTGTTTGTTGAAGTAAGCAGGTCTCTGAACTGTCTGGAAATGGGTCTTCAGCAAATAATTTTCTAAGGATTTCTGGTGAAACCCTAGTTGCAGGAAAATCAGTGGGATTTTTACCGTTGCCAAAGATTAGGTCACCACATTATCCCTGGCACAGTGATTACAGCTCAAGAGATCCCATTTACATCCTCACCATCTCAGTGAGAGCACACCTAGACACACTCTGAACTTTCTGAAACCCTGAATGCACAACAGGTTTACTGTACACAGAAGCACCTGGTGCTCAGGCCACCATGCCAGCAGCCCTTGCATCCCTCTAGGAGAAAACCAGGGTCAGTACTGCTGGCTGCTGTCATCCGTGGCAAAGGTCAGTGGCATAACTGGAGGAGGCAGAGTCAAACCCTTCAGGTGAGGACATCTCAGTGTGTGCTTAAGGACTCATTTCCCTTACTCTTGGATCCCAGCCTGAGGACCGCCAGAGTGCCAGTCCTGGGGTGACCTAGCCAGCAAACAATTTAAACAAGCAGCTGTTTTGGCTTTCAGCCTATCATGAGGCTATTTCACACAACACAGAGGATGAAATTCATGAGTAATAAATCTTATTTCAGTCAAAACTTAGCTTCAGTCAAACCTTAGCTTCACATCAGTTTTTGTCACCTTGCTGGTCCCTTAAGTTACCTCATCAATGGGCCTAAGACAGACCTTACTGAGATGCTTTAAAAAACAAGAAATCATTTTGTTTTCAAACAGTGAAGTCCTTTAGATCTATTATTTTGATACTTCCAGATGATCAGTTCATTACTGGGTTGAAAGAGCCTTGTACAAGCAATCCTACTGATATTGTAAAGCGTTGTGATTGTGTCATCGAGTAGACGGATGCACCTTAGCTGAAGCCAGAGTCATTGCCACTAGCATATAGCAGCATCTTCCAGTAAAGTGAAGGCATATTTTTCAAAGATTAGCAGCCGAACCTTTGACTTACTTCTCAAAATCAAATTTCTCATCCTTTAGGTTATGACAAAGTAGCAATATTATACCTCCTGCAGATATGTGTGTACCACAGTGGTTCATCCTGGGGTATTTTTGAGTAGTCATTTGATATATTTCACCACCACACAGAAATTTTCCTTTAGTAGTATCAGTAAGTTATAGTTTTTATCTTCATACTCATCCCAGGTAATGTGATAAATCATACCAAGGAGCAGCCAGCCTAGTGAGAAGATACATCAGTTGTATTACATGTAGACTTAAGCAGCCTTCAAGAAGATTTAGAACGATATCCTCCTTCCACAGAAATGAATGACAGACTTCCACAAGGTCACAACATCAATTCTTGCTTTCTTTTGCTTTGAAATGTCAAGTTATAACTCATTGAATACGCTCTTACTTTAAAAATGCCTGATTTTTTTTCTAATACATGTGTGTGCCTGCATATGTACACACACATAATTTTACCTCTCTTGAACAGCAATTTTCATATCTCCAAAAGAGGTCAAGGTTGACTGGCCTTCTGTAACAATGTCCTTATTCTAACATTGGTTGTTGAAACTAAGTGGATTAAGCAAAAAAAACTTAAAGCATTTTAAATAACTTGACAATCCCTTTCTATTACTTTAAATTTTGCTGTCAGCCCTTGTGATTCTTTCATTTCACAAGTACTCCAAATTAATTTACCAACTTAGTGACCAATTGAGTACCCATTGAAGGAATAGAGAAACAATTAAAATAGTGGTAATTCAGAAAACAGACCTCTCTGAGACATATACCAGAAGGATTTAAGGTCTTTTGTTTTACTTTTCAGTTCTGATTTGTTAAAAAAGTATTTAATTTCAAAGAATTCATTATTTAGGGAAATTTTATTTCTAAGATGCTTCTGAAATCAATTCTCTATTCAGGCTTTCCCACACTAGGAAGAACATTTAACGATACTTTGAAAATTAACCTGACTTACTGAATTTCATCCTCTTTGTGTACTGCTCTTTTTTCTATGAGCGTTTCAGTGATGGTTTGCTCTTAAGACATAACTATAGATAGGACAATTATTCCTATAAATAGCCCCAGGAAGACATAGACAAACACACTTAACTGACTATTTATTTACTTCTGTAATAAAAGCACAGGAACTAATTAATATGAGTTGTTGTAGAGGAGTGATTCCAATCCTTCTTTAAAAAACTTTTGGGCCTTAAAAATTTTTATCAAGGGGCAGACTCCTGCTGATAAAATTTAAGCCTTCCAAACACAGGCTTAGTTATGCTCTTGCAGACCACCTAAAAACAGTGCAGACATTCCCAAGGCTTTCAGACCACAGAATGTAAACTACCGCTGAAAGTGCCTATCTAAAAAAAAAAAAAATAAATTCATATGCATGGTATAATATGTCAAGAATTTATTTTCATAAGCAAAGCAATATGAGGTCCTAAATAATTCAGCATAATTTGGGAGGGCCACAGTAATCAAATAAACTGAGCAAAAAAAGAATGTATGCATCTCCTTGTACAGATCTAAAAAAAACCCCACAAAATTACATGTAGGGGAAAGCAAGCAAATTCATTGTGAATCAAACTGTCAGCCTTTAATGTAAAACTCAACAATTTCAGCTTTTATTTGTAGAGTCTATAAGTCATTATTTAATAACCTATGTGCAATGAGTGATCTCAGTACAATATCTGGATGATTTGTAATTATATTTCATTTTTAAAAGGGCAAACTATCTGGAAAGTTCCCAAAAGAAAAGGAGCAAGAGTTTGGAGTCTTGGGTGCTTAAAGCAGAATAGCTTAGATGATGGTTTGAGGAACAAGACATATGCTTCCTTTGGCTGCATATCAAGGGGACATCATGCATTTTTTGAAGAGCACTATACAGTGCATCAAAAAATGGAATACAATAAGAAGACACGATAAAAATTCAACATGTGTAACTGAATGTAAAAGGTACAGAATGTTGCCGCTAAGTATCAGAATAAAGAAACATATACAGTTGAATAATGTCCAGGTTTCCTGAGCAAGTGGTCATCAAAAAGCACTGCTTTAACTGGAAAGGCACAAATCCTTACAGTACTGCTGGCTTGAAAGTACTTCCATATGTGTATTCTAGCAGAGAGCAAAATGCCGGTCCTAGAACTTGTGCATAGTTTGCTCCTTCCAAACAGACACAAGAGGTTAATCTATAGAATGGCCCTAATGCTAAGAAAAAGAAATTCATTAGACACCTGTGTTTAGTAAAGATTCCTGGAACAGATGTATTCCATGACGCAAGCATCTTTTCAGTCCCTGATTAACAGAGGTTTCGTATAACAGCATGTTTTCAGGCTGGGGCCAGAAGATCACAGCTGGACAGCACCAGTTCCTAGCTCTATGAAAGGACTAATATTTGTGAAATTCTCTCTTCTGGAAATGCAAGTCCTCAAAATAGCTCTGTCTGACGTGGAAAATAGAATTTCATGGCTCCTTAAAAGGCATTTAAGAAGATTATACTCCAAAGTACTTAGAAAAAAGAGCAAGGTTCATTTTTAGGATAAGAATGCAGAACCAGTAATAGGATGCAATTCTTTTTAAGATTAGTGGCCAGATACTGGTTTTCAGATTGTCAGTGGAAGCTGAATTTGTTCTTACTCCTAAGAGAGCTGTGGTGAGCTGGGGTTACTGAATGAATCATGTCCTTCATGATGACTCAGAGACTTTGAAAGAGGCCCAGTTTTTAAATGGATGTTGTGATTTGGGGGTCTTAATAAATAAGAGCTTGTTTTTAATATACAGATAGCTTTGTTACACCAAGGTTATACAAGAGATTCCCTTCTGGTTTAATGTGGTGTTGTACTGTACATACAGGAGTACATTTTGTAATGTACTAGGCAATGAGGCATATGGGATTTATCCCTGTTGGGTTTTAATATATTTTTTCTGTTCCTTTTTTTCATTATTAATTAACGGTATGGTTGAATGAAATGGCAAATTTCCCTCTGAACATCAGCACAGAGAGAAGGATAGGGGCTGAGAAAAAACAGAGAGAAAGGATAGTATAGGTTTGGAAGAGCTTTTGGAAACTTGCATGCTGATGGCACTGTATGTTAAATTCTTTCTGTGTTTGCATTCTGGACATAATTCCTGACTTAATTTACTTTCCTGTTAGCTGCTGAGTGCCAACTTATTGCTTCTGCTACTGCTAGCTACCACAGCGATGTCCTGCTGCTATGATGTGCGTACCTCCATATATTCTGTGCACACACACCTGAATGGGATTATTCCAGTGTGTAGTTTTGTAAAGCACCTTGTCAATTTTCTTTAAGAGCTCATTTAACAATAACCCACAAAGATGAATTATAGGTTCCAGTGGCATCACAAGTATGCATGAATTCATTCTGCTGGGTTTTATTACATCGGTATCTCTGTAGCAGTACACAAAAGGTAGTGCATGTTACTTTAACGCCAGACTATGAAAATAAGTTAAAAGATACCATTTCCAGATGGAAATTTTTAATTTCAAGGACAGAAGTTGGATTTGACTATTCCCCACTGTATTCCCCACTGGTTTTTTTTTATTAAACTACTTCCCAAACTGGACAACATGTAGTTTCTACCTCCTTTTCTAGAAGTGGCCAAAACTTTAAATCAATAGAAATCAGTTGATCTCATGAAAGTTTGCTGCTGAAACTTGGAACAAACAATCATAGCTGGCAAGATTTTGGTACCAGTAATTAATATTCAAATACCCATCCCAAACCAGCCCAGATCCTAACAACCAAGTAATGAAACATTACTTCAGTCTAGATTACACCCCTGAACTTCCCCCAGAGAAGGTAAACAAGATAGATGAAGTCTATCTGCAGGAGCACCTCCTCTGATGACTAGAAGGGACATCTGTGAATATAATCCTACACATTTATATTAAATGTAATCATACTTTTCTATTTTTGCTAAAAACCCCAACCATTCCTTCTTGCTATGCTGGAATGCAATAGGATATAGAGGAGCTGTTCAAACCCCACAGCTCCAATAAGATCATGGAACAGAAATAATAATGAAGAGCTGGCCAAGCCAGACTACTTTTTCATATGAGTTGTATCCAATGAATATCAGGAATACTGAATAAGCATATGTCGTTGCACGTGAGGAGCAGTGAATGATCATGTATCATTGCACAAGTGCTGAGTGTGGTTATAAACACTAAAAGAGGTAGGTGCCCCAGATAACGACCTCGTACACTCACAGATGGTTCTTATCTTGTGGATAGTACGGTCTATCCCCCACTGGAGTTTTATAAACCTCAGTAAAATCTGAATCTTACTTCCCTCCTGAACTAGACATGGTAGTGCCCACTGCCACACACTCATGTAGCTTTGCCCAGGATGAATTGAATCATAGAATCATAGAATGGTTTGAATTGGAAGGGACCTTAAAGATCACCTAGTTTCAACCCCCCTGCCACGGGCAGGGACACCTCCCACTAGGCCAGGTTTCTCAAGGCCCCATCCAACCTGGCCTTAAACACATCCAGTGTTGGGGCACCGGTAACTTCCCTGGGCAACCTGTGCCTGTGACTCACCACCGTCAGAGTGAAGAACTTATTCATAATTACTGATCTAAATCTACTCTCTTCCAGTTTAAAGGCATTACACCTTGTCCTATGTCCTATTACTACAAGCCCTCATAAAATATCTCCCCCTAGCTTTCTTGTAGGCCCCCTTCAGGTACTACAACGCCACAATGAGGTCTCCCTAGAGTCTTCTCTTCTCCAGGCTGAACAACCCCTACTCTCTCAGTCTATCCTTGTAGGAGAGGGGTTCCAGCCCCACTGATCATCTTTGTGGCTCTCCTCTGGACCAGCTCCAAGACGTCTATGTCTCTCTTGTACTGGGGGCTCCAGAGCTGGATGCAGTACTCCAAGTGGGTTCTCCTGAGAGCAGAGTAGAGGAGGAGAATCACCTCTCTTAACCGCTGGCCACAATTATTAAGTACTACTGGCCAATAACTACATACAAATACTGCTGGCCAATAGCATTCTCCTTCTTACTCTGGTTGACTGAAATATGGCATTGTCATCCGTGGGACTCAAAAGTACCCTTGTCAAGCCCTGTGCAGATCAAGGAAGGGGACATTTAACTGGATGGAAGCTGGGATAATACTGTTTCCTTCCACAGGAACTGCATTGGAAAATAAGCCCACTTTCACACCACAGAAGTAAAGGATGAAGTGTTTCTTTTCCCTCTTTGATGTAATAATTCCTACTTTGTAAAGATAAAAATCAGATCAACTCCCTGTAGGTACAATGTTACCTATGATTCAAGTCTCTGTAAGCCAATAGCCTATGTATTCGTAGAAGTGTTGCCACCCTGGGAAATCAAATTCCATCCCAAAAGGCAAATCATGAATGCTGTTAAATTCTAAGTGGGACATTTACTAAAAAGGAATCTGTGCAGCAGTAACTAAAAACTGTTTGGATGGCTTCATATCCACTTATGTTCTGCAGTCTTTGATGGCTTTTAATTTTTTGAATGTTCATTTTGAATCTTGAGAGAAATTGAACAAAGAACTTATAATATACATGTGTTCATCTTATTTTGCCACATTTTTAGTTTATGAGCTGCTCTGGATTTGGTCTTTTCAATACCTTTGCATCTCACTTATATAATTCACAAGAACTAGTCAATGCTTATACCAAGTCACATGGTTTTGTTTCCTCTCCCAGTTCTGTCACATGTATTGTTTGGCTAACAAAGCATGAATTAAACTGGTTTGCGCTATTTCAAACTTATTTTTATTTAATATCTGAGTTTTCCACAGCCGGTTCCTTTAGTTTACAAGTGTTCAATCCTGAAAACTTTTATTGTCTAGAATATTATTGAAATTGGTATCAGGCACAAGAGATATAAAGAGTCAAAGACAAGTATTTAAAAAAGAGTCAATTTTTAACTTTAGCAAGCCCTAACGCATGATTAACATGTCAAAAAAGCTAGGGCTCACAGAGTGTGCATAATTCATACAGCACAGGTCCATAATATTTTACTTCTATTTGTACACAAATGGCACGTAAACGGGAATAAATAACTTCAAGTTTTAAATCATGGATTCCTAATGTTCAAGAGTTCTTCAGAATAGATTTTCATTAGTTTAGCTCTTATACTATCTCCACAAAGTGGCAGAAAGAGAGAAAGAGATGGATCTCATGATCTGCTGGGGTTCTCATGATCCACTGTGCCCATAAGCTAGCATCAGATCTCTGCACTGCACTGCTGGGCATACTGAAATTGCCATCTGGGAAGAGATGAGATGCTCAGGGCTTTACAGCCATGCTGCTTCCTCTGCCTCTCAAATCATCTCAGCTGCCCACCTCAGGTCCTGCATTTAGCAGAGCTGAACAGGACCCAAGGATTGAGGGGCTGAGAAATCAAAGAATACAGGGAGCAGGCAAGCAAACAATGGCTCCAGCTGAACCCTCCCAGTGTCTGCACAACTCAGACCAAATTAAAGAAATTGACTGTAATCCTTCTACTGGACACCAACATCCACATGCCTAGAAAAGGCAATAAATCCAAACAGTTCCAGACTTGGCTGCCCATAATAGTTCTTCCATCTGCTCCACTGGGACTGCTGTGGATGTAGGCTAGAAATGAACAGACGCATTCATGCTTAGACAGAACGCACCAGGGAGGCACACCACAGATAAACAACGAGAGGAATCTCCTGCTTTGTAAATAGATTGAAGTGCTTTCAATTTACTCAAAAGACTCAAAGGCGTACTTGTGATGGGATTTCTTTGCAGAAAGGTTAGTTTCTGTTCTTCAGCACAAAACCAACAAGTGGTTGTGGTTTTCATCCACCTCGTTCATTTGATGTAACTATGGAAAGATTTCTTACAAAGGAAAAGCCTGACTAGCAGTTTAGTAATCATTGAGTGTAATTCTATTTCCTTAATGAAAATCCATCATTTAAAGGCTCATGTAGCCAATGTGTGATACTCTGCTTCCTGGTGTATCTCCCTGGTTAAAATCTGCACAAGAAGTAGAAGGGTCACTTTGTATCATTGACATACCACCTAGGTTCTTGGGAGTAGGTAAAAAAAAAAGGATGAAAGAAGATCATTTGAATTAAGTCATACTGTTATGAAAGGGCTGACCATGACTGCTGAGGAGCTGCAGACACTCCAGCCTTATATGTGTCCCCGTGGGAACACAAGCCCTCATACTATTCCACAGACAGTTGCACAGGAACGGAGCTATTATCCAAACTACACAGTGCACAATAATGCATTCACACACCACTGAGAAACACCTCTAGCAATATGCAGACATATGTACTCTGTCCTGGCAGAGTTGACCTAAGTGCCTACAGCAAGCATGGAAACTGGGAGGAGGATTTCAATTTTTTTTTTTAAAGAATAAACAATTTCTGTAGCACTAGTGATACAGAACTAGCATTAGAAGGAAAGGTTATTTTTAAAATGGAGAATTCAAGCTAGTAAGGTGAATAAATAAACTACTGGCAAAATGTGATCTCTATTGAAGTGCATGATGTCCCTTCTTCCCTTTTCCAAGTGCACTATAATGGGAGACCCAGATTGTCAAGAGCAAGGCTGAGTCTGTAAGTGCCTCCCCACATCCGCCTGGCAGGATGTTTAGCCAGGCTGAACCCTCACTGCTCCAGTAATTTATTCAAATGACCAAGTCATCTTACCAAGAAAAAACGGGTGTTTCAGAACATTTTCAGAATACTAAAACCAAAACCAGACTAGCAATACAATTCCCCAAACATGTAAGTATCTTTTCACCTGAGGTTGAATGTTATTAAACTGATATCTGCCAATGACAACAAAATACAGATTTTAGCTCCAAATGGAACATCTCTTTTAGTGAAGTCCAATGCATTCCATTGAGAGGAAATTGATCAGGTCAATGATGTGATATGAAACCCCCATATGGACATTTTCCTGAGGATCTATGAGCATGTGTCAGTATTTGGTCAGACAGAAAAGGCCATCTAGCTCAGTCAAGTCTCCCATGTTGACAATACCAGATTCACAGGGAAAAGTAAAATAAAGGTGTATTGCGGTGCTTCCTTTTTCATTGCCCAGCTTTTGGTGGCATGCTCTTTAGAGATTTCTTGAATCAGAGGCAGCAGCTTTGTTTTTAATGGTCCTTCATGGATTACATCTTCTTAGGTGACATGGGTCTAATTGCATATAATTCTGCCATTACACCTACCTTCACCTTGCAAGTGAACCTGATGTAGTTCATACCATCCTTCAGGTTCAATGAACTGATGAGGTTCTACTCTTCATAACCTATTTTTTAAGTGAATGACAACATTGCCATTTCAAGGGGTATGACCAAGGGAATTTTTCTTTGATACGTCCTTCATGACCCAGTTTGAATGGAAAGATGCAATGTTTTTAGTAGTTGCAATAACATTGATTTCATCTGTGTGCATCCCACTACCATCTGTAGCTGCTGTAATTTTGTATCTAACATGACCTTAGTCTCACATAGCAAAACAACTTTTTAGGCTAAATTCCCACAGGTCAGCCAGGTGCAGTTTTCGTCCCTCTTTCTACTGCTTTCAAGGTGTGATTGTTTCTCAAGTGTGGAATAGAGTGTGAATATCTGTTCAAAGCACTTACTACTAACCACTCTCCCAGCTCAGTCTTTCTAAATTTATACCCAAATTATAAAACTAGATGCTGGGTGAAAGTCCTAGAACAGGGATGGCTGGAACATGACTACTAGCATAGTAGCACTGGAGATCCCGGGCTATTTGCTACCTGATGACACATTTCTCACAGTTTTCTACTATTCATAGGGACCAGAACTCATTCATGAAACAATGGCAGCATTTGAAAATTACATTAGTTGCCTCTTTATATGGGATGTCCTCTTTGATCTTTGCAACATCACCATCAGGGAAGAAATGCATTACTTGATACAAAACATTCTGGAAGGCATTTGGACCTGTGGTATCTCAATAATCTTGCATTGCCTTTTACTAATTGCTGTCACTTTGCACTCCTAGTCTGCAGACTCTCTTAGGAATTCATTTTATTCAACAGGTGGATTGAAAATGAAGCTAGTTGAAAATAAAGCTAGTCTAGATATAAAAAAGCATATTACGTGAGTTCCATTTTTACATTCAAATTACAGACCCAGCTTTTCTAGTTCAGATCTGTTTTATCACTGTGCAAAGAAGCAGACAGTACACTCGTTCCCCAAAAACAGGTATCCATGATAGAGCGTGGCACAAGTTGCCCCTGCTTCTTTCTTCCCCTCTATCTGTAGTAAGCATATTGCCAGAAGGTTGACTGAAAGGTTTCAGACATCTTTGAAATCCTGGCTGCTTTCTGAGAGTGTTTTTTGGCTCCTCTACATTTATTCATGAAAAAGAGAGAGACTAATATTTTACTGGAAAGCACAGAAATTAGATGAAATTTTGATAGATAGGGAAGATAAGTTCTGGAAGCATTCTGCAGAAATTTAAAGCAGAGGTCAGCACTGCATAGCCTACTCAGTGAAAAATGGAGGGCACAAAAGTGACCATTATGACAGTATGCCCTTACTAGTTACTGCACTAGCAGGCTCCTGGCATCTGTTCTTGAAATATTAAAATGATCAGCATGGAAGACATGAAGCAGTTGAACAAGCTGGCTTTAAGAAACTCAGATTTTGCTCACAAGCCAAAGATTGATCTCACACTTTTAGGTGAAAACCATTTGGTAAAACAGCCAGATCTGCTGTGGTCTTTGGCCAAAGTCAATTTATTTTTGTTTATTTTATTGTGAGAGCAGCAGCTTCTGAGATTTAAGTGGAATAGACTAAACTGTAATATGTTTCAAAACAAATGTTTGGATAGTGTCTTCATCTCCCTCTGTTTTTTCCTATTACTTCCATCTTCTAGTATGTATGTTGCCCTTTCACAAGGGAGACAGTAGAAGCAATGTGAGAGGATTCCTGGTGTCCAGAGATTCCTGTTCAAGGAAACTCAACACTCAAAAAACCAAATTGCTAAATAATTTTTCCCAATTTATAGTTGACCAAAAATTTCCACATTTCACCTTCAGCCTTGCTCAAAGGCTTCCACCTCACTGTAAAATATTTGGAATTCACATACAGATCAGTTAGCATATGGCTATACTTAATTTTTATTTTTCCCCAAATGCATATAAGCAATTCCATTCAGAGCTTTAAAATCCACCTTCATTGAATTCACCATGAGGTTTATTGCTTCTTTTTACTTAAAAGTACAAAACGTTTCCTGTAATTTTCCCCCTAGAGTTATAGCACCCCAAAAAGGCTTTCAAAGTTCACCTGAAGTACCCTGCCCTGCTAGCATGTGTTGGTTCCTCTAGGAAGGGTCTTAAGGAAATTTTACCGATTTAGAGGGAAGAGGATGTTATTTTAACTCCTCCCCCCAACATAAAAAGGATTTAGGAGACATTTTCCAGGAAAGATCTTTCACTAAAAAAGAAAGAAACAGAGGAAGGTGAAAAGGTGAAATAAGTTGTTTTTTTTTTTTTTGCCGATAAGACAAGACACTACAAAGGGTAAAGATTTGTGAAGTCATTCCCCATTCTAGACCTCCACAAAGGGAAGCCATCCCGTTGCTCCAGTCAAGTGCATCAAGAGAGCTGTTGGTAGCACACAAGTTCCTTCCCCTGGAGTACCCAAAGGATAAACAGCTGGGCATTGCACAGACTGCTGTCTTCACAGAGTGAAAAGGGGACCTGGACTTCTACCTTATGGCCAAGCATGCTGCAAAGCATGTTTTCCCTTCAGTGTAAACTCAGTCTTAAGTGTTTATTGAATCATATATCCACTGGCACTATCGTGGCACATTCTCCTAGGTGTCTTCCTCACACTCTTAGGCTATACTAGCAGATAGCATGACACAAGCAGATCTGTAAAGCAAAACATCTGGTGCAATTGGGCCTGCTGTCCACAATACACATTTTTAGGGGAAGGTATTTCAGTTTGGCTGTACTTCAGTCTCATGGACCAAACAACTACCAGCAACTGGTGTACATTATGTGCGCTTATGGAGAACAACTTCCAGCTTGGTATAATCAGAATGAAATCTGGTTTGTGTGCTCCAACATAACGCACCAACCAAAGTACAGCAAGTAGGCATGATAAAATACGCTTGCCTTAAAAACACAATTCTGATTAGAACCAGGACACAAATGTAGGCCTACCCTGCCTCAGCTTAGGCAACTGAGATGTTTAGGGTTGCAGGGTGGTCCCTCTCTAGTTAGTGTAGTGGAAATATTTCAGAAAGCAATTGAGATCTTTGGAAGATTGAATTGCTGTTAAGAGGCTTCTTTCTCTCACAGTTAATGGGCTGAACTTGACTGCTTCAGAAAGTTAGCTGAAACTCAGCGTGATATAAAAAACGTTCCTATGACTTGGAAGTGAGATTTTATGGAAAAGTAAGATGGAGGATGTGACCTGTAGAATTGATGTTAACAGTCTGCTTTATCAAAGTTCCCTGTAGGACTCTACTGTTGAGGAATTATTCTCTGCTAGGATCAGGGAATAGCATCTGCTTACAGCTGCTTCTCTCGTTGAGGAGATTTAAAAGCCTATAGAGAAATGTAAAGGTCTCCATGGCACCAAATATAAAACATGAACTTTGTAAATAAAATATTTACCTCTCATCTTTGAGTGGAGTTCCAAAAAGTGAGAAGCATCAGAAACTTTTATTTCTATTATAAGCAGTCCCTTTGTTTGGTGCTTTATTTTTTATATATAAATTGAGACATTTCAAGCATCCTAAATTGTTTAAGAAACAGTAGGAAAGATTTTATAGTTTTGAACAATGTGATCTATTTAGCCAAACATAGCTAATGCAGTATATAGACTACAATTGGAAACAACTGTTAGTCAGATATCAGTTAGCTTTGTTTTCAGACTGAATGTCAACAGACAAGGAAACCACCTAAATTAATTTAAGTGAAAAGCTAAAAACAGGTCTTTAAATGGCATCTTTGATCAGGACTCAGAGGCTAAGATCCATTGTTTTGCCAGTTACCCATCCCAGCACAAAAAACACCACCACAGTGAGGAGGCAGATGCATAAGCAAATATAGATTTTATTATCTATCCCCATGGGGTGCAGAAACGACACTACATGGCTGACAACAGAAGAGAGAAACCCACTCACAGTGAGTGATATAACAAAAGGAAAAACAAATTTAACTACAAACTCCTTAACAGAAGGGGAAAGAAACCAGGCGATAACCTCAAGAATCGAGGGGGAGACCAATCATATCCCAAATACCACCATAGCCATGCACAAACCACCCTTGCAAATACCTGAGAGATGTACCAGCAGTACACGATACATTCCACAAAGGTACATGGCCAAACTACGACAGACACCAAAAGGATAAACAATCAAATCCGTTACCAGTATTACCCTTGTCCCATCCAATATACTCATTCTGTCCCGCCATTACTGGGAAATCCAGGTTGCAGCGAGCAGTCGGGGGGGGACCTCAGGGAAAAACCCTGCGTGGTGCATCCACACACAGGTCGGCTTCTCCCCAGTTCGCTACAAGCAGGACCAACTTTTATACTGTTGGATAAACAATTCAAGGCAGTCCTCAAAAATAACTTCAAAAGTGGGACACCTGATATTTTTACTCCTTGTTGGGTTCCATCCAAGGTCGGCCAAGCCTGGGAAGAAACTCAAAGAGGAGGAGGCACCTCTATCTCTTTTGGTCTATTTTCACGGCTAATCAGCTAATGTCCCAGCAGAGAAAAATCCTCTGCTGGTCTCAGTCATACTGTTTGGTTGTGAGACTCATCCATATGTCGACTTTAATTCAGAGCCTATTGCTCAGGCCCTAGCACTTCATCCATCTGGCAGAAGTTAGGCACCTGAAGCATAGTCAGACACTGGAGCCCAGTTAGACATCTGCATTTCATGTGACAAAAATCAGCTGTGGGCAGTGGGATCATTTTTGGCCATGATGTAGTCTATGTTCTCCAGCTGTCCTTCAGAAGAATAATGAGCTTAAGTCATGGAAGTAGACTTTTCTTGATATAGAACGAAGTAAAATAAGAAGGGAAGGGAAGGGAAGGGAAGGGAAGGGAAGGGAAGGGAAGGGAAGGGAAGGGAAGGGAAGGGAAGGGAAGG